>PVKE010015488.1:23004-33602 GCA_004027555.1 Craseonycteris thonglongyai
CTTCAATGCATAGTTATTTCTATTTTACTTTTTGACAGATAGAGAGAGAGACAGAGACAGAGACAGTTAGAGAACCGAACTGTGGGAACTCCCCAGTTCAGCACGTGGGTCCTGCCTGGGCCGGAGCCGGGATTCGATCCTCGGTCCTCATGGCCTCAAAGCGAGCGCTCAACCCGCTGAGCCGTCCCGGCTTTCCCCTAAAACAAATTTTAAAAACAACTTATCTAAACTAAAAATTTGGTAAGTTATAGTCATGTCAAATGTATCTTTCTATCTTCAAGGCCATTCTGTGCCTGACATGCGTTAGGACTTCATAAATGTTCACTGAATGTCTAAATGGTTAAATGAATGGCATTAATGTGTCCAAGAAAAGGTAAATTAGATCTGGCCATGGATATCATAGAGAAGGTAACATTGAAGTAATACTTAACGTATGAGAAGAACATTGAGTTCTCTCTCTAAAAAAAGAAAAAAAATACTGAAAATCGATTTTTGTGAAACAGCTATAGGATGATGGACAGGTATCTTGGAGCTGAAAAATATCCAGTCTCTCAAACCATACCATAAAAGAACCATCCTACTTGGCCAGCAATTGAAGTCTGCCCTAATGCTCCTGAATTACTACTAGGCTTTCAGTGTCTCATGGAATACATCACCATCATTGCAGCACAAAAAAGTTTCATTGCTATTTATAAGACACATAATTTTTGATTAAAGTATTGAGGAATATTAGATTTCCATTTAGACACTACTCTTAAATCTATGTTAATTTAGCCATGTAATTAAGTATGAGATCCAAAAAGAAAGAACTGGCAAATACAAATTTAATAAAAATGGAAATACTCCACATAGCCAATAGAGTTTTTCTTCAGAGAACCTCAGTTCACAGCCTGGCCTCTCAAGGCACCTCGAAGCCCAGTGCAGACTGGCAGCTATCTACGGATTGCTTTGTGGCTATGTCAGATGGTCCCAAGCAGGGCATCGGCTGAACTTGGCCTACAGCAAGGTCCCTTCCAGGAGGCCTTGGGACTGGCATGCCTGCTGGCCAACCTTGGACGAAGTCAGAACATCACAGGCTGCATCCAAGGACAACACATCCAAAAGGCAGACTGGGCCAGCACCAGAGCCCTGCTTAAGCAAATCCTGCTCCACCAGGTCATTCTCTGCACAGCAGCTCCTCCACTGTAATCATGGCCAGTCCTCATAACCAATTAGCCTGAGGGTCGCTTTCTCTCATTAACATGCAAACAGCAAACAAGGCACAAATACCATGCAAGGACAAACATGAACCACACAAGGCACACACCTGGAGCACTTAGCTCTGATGACTAGGGAGGCCATACTACTGGGCCCCATAGGACACTTATTACATAGGTCCCTCTACTAAGATTGGGAGGCATAGCAGCCCTACCTAATACATAGAGAAAAAAACAAAAACAAAAACAAAAAACACTGGGAAGCAGCCAAAATGGGAAGACAAATTTGTTCCAAATAAAAAAAATAGAACTGGTGATGTTGGGATGGCTCAGCAGGTTAAGCACTCACTTTGCAGCCATGGCGTCCCAGCCTGTGCAGACCCATATGCTGAACTGGGGTGTGGTCCCAGCTCAGTTCTCGCCAGGTGAGTTTCACATGTAGGAGGCCCCTGGTTCAGCCCCCAGCTCACAGGAGTGTGCCTCCCATGTGGGAGGTTCCTGGCCCAGTAGCTACCTTGTGTGGCCCTCCACCCACCTGTGGAGATGAAACTATTTTGAAAACTGATGATGTACAACTATGGAGACCACTCTGGGCCCTCCTCCTTCTCTCTCTGTCTCTCTTGATCTCTGTCTCTCTCTCTCTCTCTTTCTCTCTCGCTCTCTATGTCAAAAACAATAAAATAAATCTTAAAAAAAAAAGAATAGGACAAAACTAAAAAAAAGGAAGAAAAGAAGGAAGGAAGGAAGGAAGGAAGGAAATTGAACAAAATGGAGACAAGCAATCTACCAGATACAGAGTTCAAAACACTGGTTATATGGGTGCTCAATGATTTCAAGAATTTCAGCAAAAATATAGGAAACAACAATAAAGATAGAAAACATAAAAAAAAAAAGAACCAGTCAGAAATAAAGTATACAATAAATGAAATGAAGAATACTTTAGAAGGAATCAACAGTAGATTAGATGAAGCAAAAGATCAAATCAGTGATTTAGAAAAGGGGTGTCAAACTGGTGGCCCCCAAGGTAATTTTTTGTGGCCCACCATGCTCTGAAATAAAGTGAAAATAGAAAAAATTGTTATGAAGGAAATAACGCTCAGAGGAGATCGAGGCAATACCGTACACACAATTCCTTCGTTAACCCTTTAACTACTGAAGACGAGTATACACGTGGCCCAGTGCCTTTCCTGGGGGCCTGTGGGTGTGTATAAATGTGCTGACTCAGTTCCAGCGACATTTGTAAATGTGATGTGGCCCGCGGGAATCTTTCCTGTTGCACCAAATGGCCCGTGTTTGAATTGAGTTTGACACTCCTGATTTAGAAGATAATGTAAACCCAATCAAAACAACAACGACAAAAAGAATCTGGTAAAATGAGGATAGTTTAAGGGGCCTCTGGGACAATATCAAGCATACCAACTTCACATCATAGGGGGTACCAGTAAGAGAAGAGAGAGAGGGAGGAATTGAAAACCTGTTGGAAAATTATGATAAAAATCTTCCCTAACCTGGTGAAGGAAATAGATATACAATCCCAGGAAGAGTAGAGAGTTCCAAATAAGATGAAGCCAAACAAGCCCACACCGAGGCACATCATAACTAAAATGCCAAAAATTAAAGAAAAAGCCAGTATCTTAAAAGCAGGAACAGAAAAGCACTTAGTTATCTACAAGGGAGCTTCCTTAAGACTTGTGTAATTTCTCAACAGAAACTTTGCAGGCTGGAGGGACTGGCACAAAACATTCAAAGTGATGAAATGCAAGTTTCTACAACCAAGATTACCAGCAAAGCTATCAATTAGAATCAAAATACAGATAAAGAGTTTCTCAGACAAAAAAAAAAAAAAAAAAAAAAAAAAAAAAAAAAAAAAAAAAAAAAAAAAAAAAAAAAAAAAAAAAAAAAAAAAAAAAAAAAAAAAAAAAAAAAAAAAAAAAAAAAAAAAAAAAAAAAAAAAAAAAGCCAAAGGAGTTCATTACCACCAAACCAGAATTACACAGAATCTTAAAGGGACTACTTTTTAAAATTAAAGAAAAAAAAAAAAAAACTATCAAAAATATAAATAATAAAATGGATGGGAATAACTACATATTTATCAACAATTACTTTAAGTGTAAGTGGATTAAATGCTCCAATCAAAAATAAGGTGGTTGAATGGATAAGAATACAAGACCCTTACTTACACTGCCTATAAGAGACTCACTTCAGATCAAAAGGCACACACACACTGAAATAAAAGGATAGAAAAAGATATTTCATAAAAATGGAAACAAATATAAAAAATGAAATAAAAGCTAGGGTAGCAACACTTATACCAGACAAAATGGACATTGAAACAAAAGTTATGGGAATGCCAGGATGGCTCAGCAGTTTGAGCACTCATTTTGCAGCCCCAGGGTTTGAGGATCAAATCCCAGCCCCAGTTCATGCAAACTAATATGCTGAACTAGAGTGTGCCCCAGTTTAGTTCTCACCAGGCAAGCCTCCTATGTGGGAGATTCCTGGTTTGGCTCCTGCCCCAGGTGTGCTTCCCATGTAGAAAGCCCCCAACCAGTTCCTGCCCTGCACAGCCCTGCCCCCACCTATGGAATGAAACTATGTAGAAAACTAATGAGGTTCAACTACAGAGACTGCTCTGGGCCCTCCTCTCTCTCTCTCTCTCTCTCTCTCTCTCTCTCTCTCTCTCTCTCTCTCTCTCTCCTTGTCTGTCAAAAACTATAAAAATGGGGCGGGGAAGCTAGGATGGCTCAGTGGGTTAGTCGCTCAATTTGCAGCCCCAGGGACCGAGGATCGAATCCGGCCTTGGCCCATGCAGACCCATATGCTGAACTGGGGAGTTCCCCCAGTTCAGTTCTTGCCAGGGTGAGACCCCCAGCCCATTTCCTGCCCTGTGCAGCCCGCGCCCACCTGTGGAATAAAACTATGTGGGAAAACCGATGCTGTGCAACTATGGAGACTGTTCTGGGCCCTCCCCCTTCTCTCTGTCTCTGTATCTCTCTCTCTGTCAAAAACAATAAAAACAAATCTTTTAAAACTATAAAAATAATCTTCAGGGAAGCTGGGATGACTCAGCGGGTTGAGCGCTCGCTTTGTGCCCCAGAGCTCAAGGATTGAATCCTGACCCCAGCCTATGCGGACCCATATGCTGAACTGGGGTGTGACCCCAGTTCAATTCTTGCAGGGGCCTATGAAGGAGGCTCCCGGCCCAGTTCCTGCCCTGCACAGCCCCATGCCCACCTGTGGAGTGAAACTATATGGAAAACTAATACTGTCAACTATGGAGATGCTCTGGGCCCTCCCCCTTCTCTCTGTCTCTGCCTGTCTGTCTCTCTCTGTCAAAAAAAACAATAAAAATAAATAAATCTTTAAAAAAAAAAGAAAAGAAACAAAGGCTATAACAAGAGACAAAAGAAGAACCCAGTAATCCCACTTCTGGGTATTTATCTGAAGAAACCCAAATCACTACTTTGAGAGGACGTGTATCTCCATATGTTCATTGCAGTGTTGTTTACAAGGGCCAAGATGTGGAGGCAGCCTGGGTGTTTGTTCATGGATGAATGGATAAAAAGGAGGTGATATGTGTATGCAATGGAATATTGCTTGCCCATGAAAAGGGAAGGGTTCTCTCCATGGGCAGCAGCATAGATAGACCTGGAGGACGTTGTGCTGAGTGGAGTTTCAGACAGAGAAAGACAGATGCAATGTAATTTTGCTTATATATGGAAATTAAAGAACAAAATCAATGAACAAAATGGAAGGAAACCCATAGATACAGAGAAAATTTTAATGGTTGCCAGATGGGAGGGGAGTTGAAGGGGTGGGTAAAAAAGGCAAAGCAATTAAGAAGTAAAAATTGGTTGTTACAAAGTAGTCATAGGGATAAAGGGTATATCATAAGAAATACAGTCAATAATATTGTAATAACTATGTATGGTGTCAGATGGGTACTAGATTTCAGGTGATAGATGGGAATGGGATTGGGGGCAGGGTGGAAAAGGGGAGGGGATTAAGAAGTACAAATTGGTAGTGACAAAATAGTCATGGAGATGTAAAATAAAGCATAGGGAATATCATCAGTCATATGGCAATAACTACTATGTACAGCACCAGTGGGTACTAGACTCGGTCAGGGGAATCACTTATCAAGTTATAGTAAATGTCAAACCACTACACTGTAAAACTGAAAATAATATCAAATAATATTGAATGTCAACTGTGAAAAAAAAAATGTTAAAGGGGGGAAAAATAGTCAAAGGAAATAAGAGGTTCAAATTTCCAGGCACAAAACAAGTCAATGGGATGTAACATACAGCCTAGGCCTAGGGCAACAGCAGCAAGCCTCAGATCTGTCAGCCACACAAGCATGAGGGTAAACAACCAGTACTCTATAGAATACTGTGTTGCCAGCCATTTGGGAGTATTGTGTTTCATGCATTCCCATCCCATCATATCGAAAGGGTGTCCCAAACTTCACGCAAGATTTGAATTTTGTGTCATTTGTGCGGTAAAGTGTTGCCAATGAAAAAAAAGATAGCGTGACAGCTGACAGTTCAGGGTTATTAAAACTGGAGCACTACATGAAAGAACAATGCATTTTCATTGTTGAGCAATATTTTAAAAATAATGAAGGTTTGGCAGCTACAGTTCTCAATTTTCGTACAAAATTACTTCTTGCATGAATTTTGGGACACCCTTTATGAATGACCACCTTTGTCCCCTGTTTCTGATGAAAAGAAGAGGAAGGCAATTACTCTTGAG
The DNA here is from genome assembly GCA_004027555.1 of Craseonycteris thonglongyai. Taxonomy (NCBI): domain Eukaryota; kingdom Metazoa; phylum Chordata; class Mammalia; order Chiroptera; family Craseonycteridae; genus Craseonycteris; species Craseonycteris thonglongyai. The sequence continues at coordinate 28,956 of PVKE010015488.1, forward strand.
ATAAAAATCAAGATAATTGCCCAACTCTAGGCTCATATGAGTGTCCTCCACACATTTAAGGTAGGCTAAGCTAAACTATGATGTTCTGTAGGTTAGGTGTATTAAATGCATTTAGACTTAAATGATATTTTTAATTTAGAGTAGATTGATATGGACATAACATTATTATAAATCCAGGAGCATCTGTAAATAAGAATGCTTCAAAAGTGATCAGTTATTATAAACATACTAAGAGTAAGGTGATAAAGAGAGGGGAGCAGTCTGGGAGCAATATTAGAGGAAAGGCTCCTCTCGGGAGATAACATTTTAGGGGAAACTTATTGATGAGAAGGCACCAGTCATGCAAAGGTCATAAAAAAGGGGAAGAGGGTCCCAGTCAGAGCACATAGTACCTAATGGTGAACAAACACAGAATATTTGGAAAACAGAAAGAACAGGACCATCGCTTGGGTTCTCCCTAAAGCAAAGTTTGTGTCTCAGGTTTACATACAAGACATTTATTGAAATGATTCCATGGAGTGAGTGAAGAACTGGAAACAGAGACAGAGCAGCAGGAAAGTTAATGAAGTTAATGGACGGAGAAGTTACTGAGTCACTGCTCTGGGTGATAGGGGCTCAATTCCACTGCCACCTCCTGAAATGCTTACAAGTGTTCAACTAAAGGGTGAGAGGTAGAAGTGTTTTTTTAACCTGCTTTCAGTCACCATTGGTTGAGGGTTGTCCCTTGGGGCATAAAATCTGCTCTTCCAGGATATGTTTACACCAGGGAAGATGACCTGAGTCCAAGACAAAAATGATTTGCACTCTTGTGTTGAGAAGTTGTCAGAATGCTGAGTGAGTTCCCAAGTAGAGTTCCAGGGAAGCGAAATCTGAAGTCAGTGGGCCAAAGGCAGTGGAATGGCACATCAAGGGCAGGCGATTCCGGAGCACAGTGAGTCAGAGAGGGAAGCAGCAGCCAGATCATGTCCAGCCCTCTGGGCCCTGTATAAAAAAATAAAAAAAAGAAAAAAAGAATTTGAATTTTGTTCTAAATGTAATAGAAAGTCATTGCTTTCAAAGTCATGTGACTGGTTGATGGCTAAAGGAATCCATTGAACACCATCTTATGATATATAGTAGGAATTTTTTACAGAATATTGCCTTGATCAACTGATGTTGGGGGGGAATCCCACTAATTATGCTTAAGTTAAATGTTGTAATATTTTGATATAAAATCAGAGACAGCCTCATGTGATCTAGCCTCTGCTGGTTTTCAAATTCCCTCCCCTTTTCTGAACTCTAGGCAAACATGGCTTCTTTCAAATTCTGGATTATGTCAGGCTTTCTCTCATATGTTGGCCTTTCTATATGTTGTCCCTGTTTAAGACACACCACACTCTCCATCTAGGCAAATTTCTAATTTTTTTTATATTTTAATCTAATCATTAGTTCCACTGAAAATTCCCTTCTGACCACTCATTTTAAAGATGTCCCTACTATATGAGTACTCCGTTGTGTCACAATCTGATGTTCTCTCTAAGCAGTTAACATCATTCATGATTTTATACTCACTTGCTTATGTCCCATCTCCTTATTCTGATTGTAAATTCAGTATGAAATGAGACAATATCTATATTATTCACCACAGTGTGACAGTCACTGCCAGGCAGAAATTCAATAAATGTTGGCTTAGTGAGTGACACTTGAATAATTCAACATAAGAGCAAATCAGCTACAGTTGAGGCAGAGTGTGTATGAACCTGCCCCTCTGCTTCTCATGGTGGTTATGGATCATCTTCACCAGACTTCAGTGCAAAACTAAATACAGCATGACAACCTTGACTTTGGAAAATGGTGTATCCTTGAAAAATATTTGTATGAAGCAATTTATTGGAAACCTGAGTGATACCTTTTGTAATAAAACATTCCTTAAAGAGTCTATTTTATGCTGTACCTGGAGGAATTGGGATAGTCACTAATAATACTTTGGATAATAAATGACTCCTGAAAAACTTCCAGATGAGCTAGTTCTTTTTTTTTTTTTTCTTGTTTTAGAAAGAGATAACTGAAGTTGAGACATCAGACTTGAAAGTAGTTGCAAGTTTTTTCAATTAAAAGCTCTAGTCTCTTTTTTCCAGTGTGAAAGGCTAAATCAATTTCAAGAAAATGCTGACAGAGTATTAAGACAAATTGTGTCCTGACTTTAAAAAATCATGTAAAGTAATTAACCTCTCCAGTTTCCTCGGATAGCAATAGCTTCCACATGTGCTTAAACTAGCAAACAACTCTTTTTTCCTCAACCTATATTTTTTGCATCTATTTTACTTTATATATACAACAACAAACATAAATCAAGATTTTTAAACCCATTTTACACTTTCATGTTTGTAAATAAAATCTATGTCAAAAAATCAGTTCTGTTACATAAAGATAGAAATAACTTCTCTCTATGCTGAAGACTAAAATTTTGTATATATGTTCCATGGAGGGGGAGGGAGAGGAATTAACTTTAAATAAAATGAATTCAAGATTTAAGTATTCTGAGAAAAGGAAATTTAAGTATGTGTCTATGCAAGTACAATTTTTAAGTTGCACAGAAAATTTTAATTCAATGTGAACTGGATTGGAGAGTGTAACAACTAATAATTTGTACATATAGTTTAGCTATCAAGAAATATAATTTTTTTCACCAGCAAATTATTCAAACCAATGAAACAAAATTTCAAATGATTTGTTTTTTTAAGATTTATATTATTGTTTGAGAGAAGGTGAGAGAAAGAGAGAAGGAGGGAGGGCCCAGAACAGTCTCCATAGTTGTATATCATTATTTGAGACAGTTTCATTCCACACAGGTGGATGTGGGGCATGAAGAGCGAGAACTAAACAGGGGGCCTCCTGCATGGTAGGCAAGAACTTTCGCTGCTGACTCATGGTGGTTACCAGTAGTGCCACAGTCAGCACATGGGTCTGCGTGAGCCATAGCCAAGATTCTATCCCGGGACCTCGTGGTTACAAGGCTGCTGAGCTATTCCCAAATGATTCCTACTAACAATAAATAAAAGTAAAAGTTGCTGCTGGCATTCAGAAATCTGCTCCATGCCATAACCTGTCTCAGAGAAAGGGTTTCTGAACCCAATAGGTAATCCCTTTACAAATCAGTTCTATTTCTGTGTTGTAGTGAGCTGAGCAGTTTGGGATTTGTTGAGTGAAGCAATTTAGAAATTGCTTCCTGCAGATAGAGATGCATTTTATGGTGAATCATGGGAGCTGTAAAAATAACAAACTGTTAGAAAAGAGGCTTAAAATGATACCCCCAAATAGTGAAATCTTATCTAGCCCATCTGATGGAGCAATTGAGGGGAAAGAAACTAATTGAAACTATTGAAACAGCAGGAAAAGTTGACATTCCTTTTTTTTTTTTTTTAACCCATGTAATGTAAAAGAAAATTGTCACATCTAATAAAATGTCAAAAAAAAAAAGTGTTAACTAGGTACAAATGTCTTTTAAAACTGTCCTTTACTATCCATAAGGTCACTGAACTGAGAAGCCTGCCTCCAGCCGCAACACCTTTTGATGAAGGTTGGCCATTGTACATGGTTTTCAAAGAAATAGCATGGGCCATTTTAACATCATGTCAACTGATTCCAAGGAGAGATTTCGTTTTTTCCTGTGCAAAGAAATTGAAAACTGAAACTTTTAATTGAAAAAGCCTGAAATCACTTTCAACCTCTTGTATTTAAAACTTGAATTATCCCTTTCAGGATTAAAGGAAAAAAGGAAGAAAAGCAGCACACTTGTTATTAAAGGAAGTGAAGCAGTGATTTATTATCAGTAGTTCTTATCTCAGGAAAGCTGTTTTCAGTTCTCTGAGCTTTGTCTCTCAGTATTACCAACTTAAAACAAAATACTACTCTTAGATTAGGCCCTAAATACAAGGGCTGTCAGAAAAGTATCCAACCATGTAACTGTTCTTATTATATTGACAATGGCTGGACTTTTTTCTGGACAACCCTCATATATGTAAATCTAAACCTTCATAGAATAAGTTTTCAGTTAATATAGCAGTTAAGGTAAAATCATAGTCATTGTACTTCAGAGTTAGTTTAAAGTGGGAATTCTTTATCCTTAATTAGTACATTCAGGATAACAACAGGTTAAGGGAAAACTATTATTATAAATATTATGCTAGGCTAAGGGGAAATGTTATTTAAAATATTATTAAAATATTATAAATACTCCAAATTAAGGGTAACCATACCCCCAGTTTGCTTGGAGTAGTTTCTGTTTATTCCTATTGCTCTAACATCCTGTCCAGGTTAACATTCATTCATTTCAGATGTTTCATTTCATAATGAATTATCACCATCATCATCATCATCATCAATAGGTGTATTAAAATGTTCTGCGATGCTTTCTGTTCAGTCAGCTCTCCTTCATGGGCACAACTTTCATCTAAGAACTGTCCCCAAGAAAAGCTGAAGCCTATTTTCCTAAAATCAGGAACAAGACAGGGATGCCCCCTGTCACCACTGCTGTTCAACATAGTTCTGGAAGTTCTAGCCAGAGCAATCAGACAAGAGAAAGGAATAAAAGGTATTAAAATTGGGAGAGAAGAAGTTAAACTGTCACTCTTTGCAGATGACATGATCCTGTATGTAGAAAACTCT
>PVKE010015489.1:0-33388 GCA_004027555.1 Craseonycteris thonglongyai
TAGAATTTCCTTGAAATATGGGCCAATCTGGTACCAGTCCATGGAACAGCATTTGTGGGCCATTAGTATAGTGGGATGAAAATGCTTACGAGCTGATTTGAAACCCCAGTCCAGTCACCTCCTTGCTGGGTGACTCTGGGCAGTTCATTGTACCTCTCTACACATCAGTTGTCTTTTTGGTTAAATGAAATAATAATACCTACAGCAGATAGTTAAAAAATTAAATGAATGGGAAATACATATAAATGTTAAATTTCCCACAAAATTTAGATAATCTATTAAAATGAAAAATTATAGAAAACAACTCATTCACAAATATCCACTTACATTAAAGTCGGGATATAAGGCTATAGTGAGCAAATTTGAGTCCTTAGGTTTTCAAAGGCAACAGAAAAATAAAAGCCTTTTATCAAGAAGGAAAAACACTACAATGGCACTGATTTTGCTAGCATTCAAGACTACCTAAAATCACAAAGAAACTGTACACCTAATCCCTGTTGATACAACAAAATGGAAGCACTATGCATAACATATCAGTGCCTTTAGTTTGAACTCACTGTCCTAAACAGTTCTAATGAACATCAACTTACCATTTTGGTGGAAACCCTAAGTCATATCTGGAGAAAAATGGGGGTAGAAGCAGCTAGGAAAGTCAAACTCTCATCCTTGATTTTGGTTATTTCCCAATGGCTCTTTAAGCCCTGTGTAAGATAATAACCCTCAACTTCTTCCCAAGTTAACGATTTCTCACCGATTACTATTATTAATACCTTCCTTCTTCCATCCCAGATTTCCTTTTGTGAAAAACTATCAAGATGTCTCAGCCAAACAATATGAGGTTAATTTCTGATGGCTCCCAATACCTAAAATGAATCAGCTACATTTTCACAAAGGAAGTAAATTTGCTCAATATAAAAGGCCATTGAACTCACAATTTCAAATTCTTTCTAATGAAATTCCTTCCCTTTCCCACCAAATTATCACTCTATCAGTTCCTTTATTCTCACTTATAGATCATGACACTAAAAATATGTACTAGCAACCTTTAAGGTTTTCCCCCTAAACAATGGCAAAATCTATTTTTTTTTTTAATCTATCACTAAGTTGTAAGAAAATATTTTTTCTCTAGTGGGGAGGGTTGGGATACCCCCCCACACACACATTATCTGCCAACGTTACATAATGCTTAAATTCTGCTCCTCCGTGGCACGGTGAAGTATATATAATGCAAATATCTTTGCTGGAATTACAATGGCAATTTGTCAATTTATGTGCAGCTAATCAACCCGTCTGCTTTCCAGTGTACAGCAGGAAAAGCTTATCTCATGCAGACTCACGGATCGTTCAAAGCAATCTAATTGAATTTCAGGGCCAAGAGCATTGCACAACACGTGATGTGTCTCCAGTGGAGCACTGTGCCAGACACTGCAGGCGTTACATAATCCCGTGCTGTCTTTGGCAGAAGCCGCCTTCTTTCTCAGCAGCCTCGGTGGCTTGGTATTCCATGTCTCCTCCAATCATGCCCTGCAGCTTTAATCTGCACAGAGTGCTCACATGGACAGTCACATGTTTTAAGACTTTCATAGCAGCAAATAAAACAGGGACTATTCCCCTACTGGTAGATACAGTTCATTAAAAGCAGTCATACAGCACAAAAGATTACACCAGGATAGAAGACACGTATATCACTGCAGCTTCTAAGTCAGCAAGCAAGAAAATAAAAATAATCAAATATTCTCCTCTTCAAATAACTAAGTGTGAAAATAATAAGTATATATCATGGTCTCTGCCCCCCACTTCCTGATAATGTTTGACCTTTTAACCCTGGTTCCTAACAAGAAGCCCCTAAAACCTTTGTAATTTCCTGCGAGAGAGGAGTGTCTGACATAGAACTCTAAATCCCTTGGAATGTCCTAGGTAACAGGAGGGCATTTAGTTCTAATGAGGCATCTCTTGGTGGTTTCTGGATGGAAGCTAGTCAACCAGAAAAACCAAGTCATAATCAGACATTTGGAACTTTCTACTCTCATTCCTTAATATTCCGTAGAGGCAAGAAGGGCTGGAGATGGAGTTACTCAATCATGTCTACATGATGAAGCTTCCATAAGAATCCCTAAAGTCCAGTGTTTGGAGAGTTTTTTGGGATGACGAACAGGTAGAGATGCTGGGACGGTGACACGCCTGGAGAGGGCATGAACGCTTCACACCCCTACCCACATACCCTGCCCTACACACCTCTTCCATCTGGCTATTTCATTTGCAATAAAATTGTAATTCAGTAAGTAAACTGGTTTTCATCAAGTCTGTGAGCTGCTCTAGCAAGTTATCAAACCTGAGGAGGGGGTCATGGGAAACAGTCAGAAGCACAAGCAACAATCTGGACTTACTGCTGGCATCCAAAGAAAGGGAGCAGTCTTGTGGGATGGAACCCTTCACCTGCGGTACCTGATGCTATCTCTAGGGAGAGAGCGTCAGAATTGAACTGTAGGACACCCAGCTGGAGGCAAAGAATCGGTCTATGGGAGAAACATCTACACATTTGGTGGCCATAAGTAAAGTGTGAAAGTAAAGAAAAATGGTTCATTTTGCCTACACACTAAGATATACAGTATTATCTCTGCCATTTCAAATGAATTTTCAAATTGGGAAGGTGTGGGAATGACATACTATTTAAGACACTGCATAGAGTAGAACCAACGGTCAAGTATGAGCTGGCGCTTCCTAAGCATGAGCCACAGGGACTCCTATAATTTCCCAGCTTCACACACTCATCCTTTTATTTCCAGGGATCAATTAGAATATGCACAATTAAAAATAAGTATATTAGCTCTCGTGTAGTAATATTAGAATTGAAAATATCAAGCTATTTATTATATATACCTAGACATTTAAACCTGGCCTTTGTTTCCACTTTATCGCTAATGTGTCCTAATGTAAAAAAAAAAAAAAAAAAATCTGAGTGAAATATACACACTATAATAATAAACTCCTACCATATTTTAGGTTTAACAATTTTTTTTAACACATCTGTATACAAGATCCTGAACCCAGGCACATGGTGATATACGTAGATTTATTTTTAAGAAAAGAAAGAACAGTTTAGTCTATATTCTGTGATAGTAGAACTAAATGGAGAAAGACAGATATGAAAACAAAGTACACAGATCGTATTTTTTTTCTGGTTCTAGGATGTGTCTATAGTTCCACCAAATTAAATTATCATCAAAATAAGTCATGCAATATTACAGTAGCTAAAAAAGAAGCAGGCTATCAATTGTATTAAGGTATCACTAAAAAACAGAATTCTGAATAAAATGTGACTTATGTTATTGTAACTAAATTTAAGAAAAAATTGCTTTGATTTTATATGTGTCCTGAATAAATACTTATAATTATGAAGTGAGAACTCAACATATATATGGGATACAGATAAAATACAGTATTAACATTCTGAGTGGGGTAAGTCATTTGTGAGATGGTGACACCTACTGATAAGTTGTGATATTGCAGCCCAGCTCTACAGGCTTTTTGTCCATTTATCATCTCAAAGAAGAGCCAGAAAGAGAGCATTTCAAAAGATTTCAATGCACGACCTGAGCATCACCACCACGAGGGGAGTGCGCACGTGGCATGACAAAGGGCAGATCCTCATTTGTTCCTGCTGACCTTTCTCCTAAAGCTTCCCAAAGTCCAGGTGCTCATGCCCCTCATTGCTTCCAACCGTTCTTTGAATAGACTTGATTTGGGGACTTACAACAGACATATAAATCCCATCCTTTTCAAGTGAAACATCATTAAGAATGTATTTCCTAAGCTCTCACCTGGATAAGTACACTCCTCTCCTACCTGACCTCTCCGCCTACAGCATTTGTCACCAGTGGTATATACTACTACAAGATTAACCTTACAGAGTGACTCCCTGATCAAAAAGCTTTCTTCAGTACCTTCTAGTTGAACGACTGCAAGGTGAATTCTATGACCACAGCTTTGGCTATAAGACTTTTAATAAGCTGTTTTACTTTCCCAATGTATACCACAGTACAGCTGAAATAACAGCTTGCACCCTGTAAATGAATTACTCCCAACAAAAACAGTGTTCAGATGATTTGTTCACAAATCATATCCTGAACTATTTAGCACTCACTCCCTTGTCCTCCATACTATGCACTGCACCTAATGTTTTCTGGTATTTTCTCTCCAAAACCTTGGATTTATCCTGTCAAGACTATAGTTAATAGGGTTCTACTATTAATCTTGTTTCCTTCTTTAAACACAGTTCGCACTTAACATTAAGACTATTAATATTTTACTGTCAGCCACTACAGCACAGCCCAGACCCTACCTCCAACACTAGACAACATTCCTGCTAGGCTACCCCTGCCCCATGAGCAGGACACGGATCCTCCCTACATGCTATGTACACTTAGTCTCCAGATCTTGGCTCACACTCTCATCCATCCTGGAATGCCCCTTTCTTTCGCCTCTGCTTATGTAAGCTCCATTGTTTATTCATTTTACAAATGTTTACTGAATAATCCAAGACACTGTGATATGTCCTGCAGATACAGTAATAAATACAAAAGATAAGATTCTGACCCTCTTGTAGTTACAGGCCTATTGAGGAAAACAAATAATAAATAAGTAAACACAACAAATAATGAAACTAGATGTTTGCATTTTCTGAAATGTGCTATGAGAAAAATGAATAGGATGACATAATAGAAGACAACTGGGGAAAGTTGTTTTTGATAGGGTTGTCAAGAAGCATTTGAGTGTGATCACTGAGCTGAGATCTAAAGGATAAAAGGAGTCAGATGCAAAAATAGCCAGAGGAACTATATTCTCGGCAGAAGAAATAGCAAAGGCAAAACTTCTAAATGGAAAGAGATTATTCTGTTCAAAGAAGAGAATGGGTAACATTATGGCCACACTATAGACAAAGGAGAGTTTCAAAAAATGACACAAACTAGATTATGCAGGGTCTTACTTATTCTGGCAAGAAATGCAAATTTTGTTTTAAAGAACAATAGAAAAACATCAAAGTGTTTTAGCATGAGAATGGCATCATCTCTTCGATGATTTACAATATTATCCAGTGGAAAGAATACATTGGAGGTTACAAACAATGGAAGTAGGGAGACGAGTGAAGAGGCCAAGTGGTAGGTAGTCCCTGCACGAAATGATGATGTGCTGGGTCAGGATAACAGGCCTTGACCCAGGGGTGGCAGGGCAAACAGGCAGCTGAGTGTGCTCAAAAAACCTGCATAGGTAGAAGCCACACGGGACCAGACGATGCATTTGCTGTGTGAGATATGAGAGGAGGAGGAATTGAGCAGCTTCCTGGATGGTGATGCTTATAGCTAATGAGAGAAATTCAGGGCGAGGGTGGTGCCAATGGTGCAGTCTTTAGGATATCTGAGAACCAGCTAAAATTCTACCACCTGCCTGAAATGTCCTAGCACCAAAAAGCCCATAATAATCTGTAAAATGAATGTAACACTTGTTTTTAGTGTCTCAAGCTTTATGAATAATTCCTAGGAAATGGCTTGTAGCTATCTTAAACCTGCCAAAATATCTTTGGTGCATGACTTGACAGTCAGCCTCTAACACCTATATAATTCGCATAGCAGGTAGCATCGTCTTAACATATATTATTGACTTTTCGTATGTATTCACATGGCAGGCACCCTATATTAGAGCACCAACTTCTTGTGGGCAAATAATTGATAATTCCTGATGCCCCAGAACTTGGTGCTGCACTCTGTGTGAAACAGGCTTCTAACAAATGTTTGTTGTTGATGGTAAAGACTACAATGTTTAACAGGGGAATCAAATTCTGGAAATTCCATTAAACAAGCACCACCAATCAATATGGTTCTGATATAGTTGACCACTCAGCATCTGGGGGAATAAAAATGAAACAATCACCTTGCAATTCAGGCATGCTGGTAGGCTTGTTGGGAAAATCAATCCCAAATATTCATTTTATAGAAATTTTCTTTAGTTAGTGTTGAGTGACACATACCTGTGCTAGTGGTTCTCAAACTCACGTAGAAAATAAAGGATTTGGCAACAGTGAACAGCAGTAGCATATAGTGAGATACTAGTAGTTATGGCATGTCACAAGAAGATACATACATATACAGTATGTCTCATAGAAAGGTGAACTTAGCACGGGTAAAGCGATTAAAATTTATTATGCAACGAGATAAAATTCCCAACAGAGAAACGTCAGTGAGGAAGATTTTTTGCTCACCTCAAGTGTCCCAGGTGGAAGAACTCCATTAGTGCCACCTTTGATCTCTCTGCCCACTTACTCGCTCCTTTGAAAAAGGGGATGCAGCTTATCTGATTGGTGCATTGGAAAGGAGGAATAAGACGCTTAGCAAAGTCTCTCCTGAGATATTCCTGACTACAAAAGCAGGTGAAACCTCGACTGCTCTCTGCCAGACTAGAAGGGGCTGGTCCCTTTGGGAAAGTATGGGGCTGTTATTAGGTTAAGGCAAAATATCAGTAAACACAGATTGAAAGCATATTTTCCAGTGGATATTCCAGTTATTAAGTTGACGTTTTAAGTCTGAACGGCTCCTATATCTCTCCATGTTTCAAAATCCTAGCAATGGAAGGTATTTAAGGGCCTCCTCAAGCCCTAATAATAACAAAAAGTTTGAATTAGAACTACATAGGGTGTTGACTTTTCGTTTGGGGCTACAGAGATAAATACAAGATACAACATACTTAGATGTTCTAGGAACACCGCATCTACACCAGAAAAATAGCATCTATCTGGTCATCTTTTCCCATAGTCTTCTTTAGTCACTTATAACAACACCCATCCTCGTGAAAACCTGAAGGGGAACCCATACGGGAATAACATTTCTTCATAGGTCACTGAAATCCTGCTCAAAATTACTCTATACACTGTAGAAACATGAAACTTTAGGTAATGCATCTTCTTAAATTCAGGTTCATCTCTCATGAAATTCAATCTCCCTCCAAATTAAAAATGCATTTCCCTTTTGACATTGCTGCCATTTGAATGCTCAAAATATCACGCAAAGCAGATACAGTTTCTTGGCCAAAATTCATAGCCAAACAAACCCTCTATATCTGTTTGAGGAAACCTGGCAGGAGTAGGAACCATTCTGCACCTAACTAGCTCAGTTCCATACTATATCTATTTGCTATGCTAAGTAAGCACTGTTGACATACAAGATGGGTAAACTCTTCCCACGGTCTTTTCCTTCACAATAAACACCACATCCATGCTTCCAGTAACTTAGGCTACATTCCTTAGAGAAATTTTTGACTTGTATTTCTACTCTACTTCACGTTCAATTAATCATCATACTAGTCTTTCAAAAAATTTTTTTTATTATAAGCTTGGGGAGCAGCATCAGCCCACCCTCTGATATTCCTGGCAGGACTTTATTTACTTTGTAGTCACTCGCATTAAAAACCTAAATCCAGGGGATGCTGGGATAGCTCAGCAGTTGAGCACTTCCCTTGAAGTCATGGGGTCTGGGATTCAATTCCTGGCCCCAGATAGTGCAACCCTGTATGCTGAACTGTGACGCAACTGGTTCTTGCCTCCCATACGGGAGACCCCTGGTTCAGTTCCCGCCTCGCGTGACCCCATATCCACTTGTGTGGAATGAAACCACGTCACAACTAACGATGTGCAACTATGGAGACTACTCTGGACCTTCCCCCCTTCTTTCTCTCTCTCTCTGCCTCATCTTCTTTCAAACAATAAAATACATTTTAAAAAAAAGAAGAAGAACCTAAATCCAGAAAAGAAGAGAACAAGAGAAATACAAGAGAAAGAACCTCAAAAGATCGCCTGGTTCAGCTTTGGCTTTTAATTTAACTGGATGGATGAGGCAGGTGAGATCCCATAGCTATTAGGTGGCATATCAAAAGCCCTAATATCCCCAAACAGTGCGCTCAACACTAAGCTTACCTTAATTGCCATGTTTGCTCTGTGTACAGTCAAACTGATTTTCAATTTTAATAAAGTTGTTTATAATCTAGAATCTATAGTTGACATTTTGTGTTCTTATTCATATGGAGTCAGAAAACCAGTTAACTTTCCAACCATTTGTTCTGCAATTTTGTATAACAGATCTGCAGTCCTCAAAGAAAGAGCCAGAGTCCACAGAGTACTTGGAATTACTTGGGCCATGTTTATATCATGGAAACTTAATTTCTGTGTTGCCAACATTAATAATCTTCTGATTATATTGCTTACTGAGGATTGTTCTCCCCATTAATCCTGGATATTTTTTCTTTCTTCATTGTTCAGGAGTAAATGTAGAAAGACTCTGCTATTCTTTGACCCACCAATAGGACCTATGGGAATCAGCACAGGCATAATCTCCACACACCATGTCTCCTGCTTTGCACTTCCAAGTTCAAGAAGTGTACCTAATGTAGGATTCTGAGGTCAGGCTCAACCTTAAATTCTCTCCTATCAGGTTTTTAAATGGTATGAATATGGTTCTGCATAGGAAGCCCACATACACATAGCTTTGTCAAACATGATAGTATATATACCTGGGATAGTAACAGTTCAGAGAACAAAAGAAATGCTTCTTTCCATAACTATTCTATTTTTTCATTTGGCTCTCTTAATGCATGCTATCTAATTTATAAATATTAAATCATAAAAGTTACATTGAGAAAAAGAGCTGATGATAGATAAAAGCCAAAAAACAAATCCTTTTTAGAGTAAACCCTTCTATAATTCAATTGAAACTCACTTTTAGTATTGAATTATTAACATTTTTAGGTTTGGATATGGTCACTGAATGCTTAGTATATTTGGTAACATAAGTCAATTACAGTAAGTTGTTTTTATCTTAAATACCTTTATGAGAAAGATAAAAGCTAGATGACCAGGAAGCAAACAAGTTCATTTCTATGTATACTTCTCTTGGATTACCATAAATATTCAGGGACTTGCCTAATACACCTCATCATATTCAGCTCACTAAAATATCTGAGACCAATGTGAAGTACAAACAAGCGTAACACACTACATACAGCATTATGTGTGTAAGACATTTCAATGAATGTTACCAAAAATAACAGCAATGAACAATAAAATCAAACAATAGAATTTTACTTTTAAGCCCATAACCTAATTCTAACCATTTATTTACCACACAGTGACTGTGTGCATTAAATTGGAGTAAAAAGCGAAATTTAGAGAAATTCAGTGGTGGACAGGTATAAATAATTGGTTCTGAAAAATGTCCCTGAATTTTTTTCACTCCTCTTAGCTCAGTGTTACAACTGTTCACAATGCTCTGATAATTCTTATTCTCATATAGCTCAGATTGCCTCTCCACTTCCCGAGTAGATTTCAGTTCTATGCCACATATTTACTGCATTTACAGATATCTATCAATGTATTTCTGAATGATTCAAGAAAATTCCCCTTTCCTCTACAGTTAGCAAAGTACCTAATATTTAGAATCTTATGGGAGAGATTATACCAGAATCAAAATTTAAATGATCAATAATCTTAATTTAGCTATGCAAATTGTCACTTATTGAGGACAGAAGGAATTACTCTGTGAATATATCTTGAGGTCTGTTTTTCTGATGCTGCTTTTCCTACTTTGGTTGGCCTGAGAGAACTGGTTTAAAATATACAAGAAATAGAAAAACTTTGTACCTAACAAAAGAAAACAACACCGCCTTAAAAATACTAGAAAAAAATATTGTATAATCAAAAATATTTACAAAATTAACACTAAAACCTCAGTTATTTTCTTTCTTAAAATAATGAGAACTTATCACTTCATTGTTATTTTCCAAGTAGAAGGTACAAGAAATAAAGCATTGAGGCTAGGCTATATCATGAGCTAAAAGTAGTATTCGTGTTCATATCATGTTTATTTTTAATTCACTTTATGTGGATATTAAAACTAAATGGGGGGAAGCCAGGATGGCTCAGTGGGTTAAGTGCTCACTTTGCAGCCCCGGGGACCAAGGATTGAATCCTGGCCCCGGGCCTGTGTGGACCCATATGCTGAACTGGGGAGTGCCCTCAGTTCGGTTCTCACTGGGGTGAGACCCCAGCCCAGTTCCTGCCCTGTGCAGCCCTGTGCTCACCTGTGGAATGAAACTATGTGGAAAAACCGATGATACGCAACTATGGAGACTGTTCTGGACCCTCCCCCTTCTCTATGTCTCTGTCTCTCTCTCTTACTCTCTCTGTCAAAAACAATAATAATAAATCTTAAAAAACAAAAAAACAACTAAATGGTCACCTGGAATACCGAATAGCTCAATGGTTGAGCGCTTGCCTCACAATCACAAGGTCTAGGGTTCAATTCCTGGCCCCAGTCTGAGCAAATCCCATAAGCTGAACTGCAGTACAACTGGTAACTACCAGGATGGCACAGTGCTGAAGGTTCTTGCCTCCTGTAAGCACCACACAGCCCCACATCTACCTGTGTGGAATGAAACCATATCACAACTAATGATATACAACTATGGAGACTGCTCTGGAACCTCCTCTCTCTCTCTCTCTCTCTCTCTCTCTCTCTCTCTCTCTCTCTCTCTCTCTCTCTCTCTCTCAAACAACAAAATAAATCTTTAAAAACATAAATAAATAAATAAATGGCCACTTACCAAACTAAATAGTAAAATTGTGCATGTGTGGTTTACAAATATTTGTAAATAGTAATTAAGCACACCTCCAGAAAAGGTACATTTTTCAATGAGGAACTGAAGTGCATATTTTGCTTTGAGAGGATCAGAATGATAAATTGCTACAATGACATTTCTGAATAATTCTTTCATTTAATTTGTAGCAAATACAGAAACTTCAAAGACCAGGTCTGAAATTTTCAATTCTTCATGATCATGCTAAAACACTGTCAAAAGTGCTCCAGAAAAAAATAAAAATAAAAATACTGGGGAAGCTGGGATGGCTCAGTGGGTTAAGCACTCACTTTGCAGGGCCAGGGACCGAGGATTGAATCCCGGCCCCGGCCCCGGCCCCGGCCCGTGCGGACCCATGTGCTGAACTGGGGAGTTCCCCCAGTTCAGTTCTCTCTCTTGTCTCTGTATCTCTCTCTCTGTCTCTCTCTCTGTCAAAAAAAAACAAAACAATAAATAAATAAATAAATTTTAAAAAATAAATAAATAACAAGTATCTTCCACCTCATCTTCAAAAGTGGAAACAGTTTATTAAAAAAAAAAAAAAAATACTGAACTATGTTTTCTTTTTTTTTTTTTCCAAAGATTTATTTTTGTTGTTTGACAGAGAGAGAGAGAGAGAGAGAGAGAGAAGGGGGAGGGCCCAGAGCAGTCCCCAGTTGTACATCATCAGTTTTTGACATAGTCCCACTCCACAAGGCAGGGAGCCAGGCCGGGGGCCTTCGGCATGATCCCCAGCAAGAACAGAAAAGGGGGCACACCCCATGAACTATGTTTTCAATAGTTAGTCCAAGGTTAAAGAATATCACAAACATTAAAATTCTATCAAGTTCTCAAAATTCTCATTTTGTGCTTTGAGGACCAATCAACTCTATTATAATGTTTCCATTTTATGCTCAAACATCTGTCCATGTGCTTCTCAGTGTCACTAAAATTTTTGTGTCAATCAACTATTTTCTTTCACCATTAATCTAAGACAAGGGTATCAAACTGGCAGCCTGCGGGCCGCATGCGGCCTCCGAGGTAATTTTTTGTGGCCCACGATGCTCTGAAATAAAATGAAAATAGAAAAATTTGTTATGAAGAAAATAGCGCTTAGGGGAGATCGAGGCAATACCGTACACACAATTCCCTTGTTAACCCTTTAACTACTGAAGACGAGTATACACGTGGCCCAGTGCCTTTCCTGGGGGCCTGGGGGCGTGTATAAACATGCTGACTCAGTTCTGGTGACGTTTGTAAATGTGATGTGGCCCACATGAATCTTGCCTGTTGCACCAAATGGCCCATGTTTTATTTGAGTTTGACACCCCTGATCTAAGACATGAAACAAAAATAAATCAAATTTACTATGTTTCTTTTATTGGTTTAGACTGATTTAAATAATAATATTTAGAAATAACTTCCTAGAACTCTGTAGACACCAACAATCACTGCATTTTGTCTGCCCTCAACCAAACGAGCACAAGAGACACATGCGCAGAAAACTTGGGTGCTTGTCTTATCTGTGAGTAGATTAAAGACTGAGGTGGTGGTATGGGCTGAATCACCTCACAGAAAACTTAGTGTGCTGAAGTCCTAACCTCCATTACCCCAAACAGAACAGTATTTAGAGACAGTATATTTCAATAGGTACCTGAATTAAACCAAGGTCACTAGGGTGGGCCTGAATGTAATATAACTGCCATTCTTATAAGAAGGGAAAGTTTGTACACACACACATGGAAAGAGAGAAGACCATGGGAATACATAGAGAGAAGATGGCTATCTATTACTACAAGCCAAGGAAGAAGGCCGGAAACAGACCCTTCTCTCACAGCCCTCAGAAGGAATTAACCCTGCCAAACCCTTGATCTCAAACATCTAACCTCCAGAACTGTGAAAAAGTCAATTCCTGTGGTTTGCCACTCTGTGGTCCTTTGTTATAGCAGCCCCAGAACATAAATCGGTAGTTTCGTTTCATTCATTTGTATCTTACCACAGCATACAATACGGAATATGGCAGGTTCTCAGTAGGTATTGAACTAAAACCATACAAGTGAGGCCAGGCTTTTCTCCATACAATCTCTCTCTCTCTAGTGCCGAATCCCTGACCCAGAAGAACGCTGCTCAGCATGTCCATCCTCCCAACCACATGGAATCACTAGCTGCTATGGCAGAGGTCTCCCTGGAGACGGCCCTTCATCTATCTACTCCTTAGCTTCTGGCCCAATTCTGGAACAGTTCCCAATTTTTGAGCTTCTCCTCACACCCTAAAATAGAGGCACAGCAGAACGATTCAGTTTGCTCTTCCCAGAAAGTATTCTTGACAAGAATCCATAAGATGGTATGCAAACATGTGAATCTCATTTCGCTCTCAGAAGACACAGAGGAGAGCAGACTCTTGCCAATAGACCTTAGAGGAAACAGTGCTTGATCTCAACTACGAGACACATTCCCAACCCCTGACAACACACAGCCTTCAAAGATAGCAAAACGTACAAATCTCTTCTACTTGAAATGCAATTTTTACACGATTCTAGATAGAGATGAAGAAATAACAATTTCGTCACTCATCAGTGAGTTAAAATATTTTCCAATTTAATTCTCTTTTAATAGTAGAGTATTCTGGCGAAAGAGAAAGAGAGAGAAAACAAAACAGAAACAAAAACCCAAGAACGAAGCATCCCTTTCCAAATCTTATAATGAGGTCTTGTAATCTATGCTTTTAAATAGATTCATGTTGAATAGTTAGTTAACTAAGAAAGGAAAGGTCTCTGGCATTCTGATCAAATAATCTTCCTTTGAAATTAGTCATGTGCTCTGTTTGCTATCAGTGGCTTCACATGCAGGTGTCTTTTACTAACAGCCCTTAAGATCAAGCATCT
Organism: Craseonycteris thonglongyai; assembly: GCA_004027555.1. Taxonomy (NCBI): domain Eukaryota; kingdom Metazoa; phylum Chordata; class Mammalia; order Chiroptera; family Craseonycteridae; genus Craseonycteris; species Craseonycteris thonglongyai. The sequence goes on from PVKE010015489.1 coordinate 13,542, forward strand.
ATATGAAGCGCTTTTCATTCTTAATGTTAAAATCTGTCTTATTAAGTGAGCAATAATTGAACCAATTTAAACTGTGCTGAATTACTGCTCCCTAGAGGTAGCAGTAAAATAAATCAGAAGCCACCATGCATAATAAAAGTGAGCCCTCAAGAGCTGCCTATAGCACTTACAATGCTTTATATGTGCCACTTCAAGCATGGTAGAGCCCACGTAAGTCCACTAACACTTTATCACTCATTAAATAACACCCTTTGTTGAAAGATGTGCTCATTTTATTATGCATTGCAGAGCCTTCAATTATCTTCTCACGCAAAGGTATAATTAGAAATTAACATGCATCAAATGCCTTTCATGAACATATTAAATAAGCTATTCAAAATCCAGTCCAAAATCATGATCCAGTTCAAAGTTTATACTTGCAGATCAAGAAGGAATATTTATCTACCTTGGAACTCAATCAATCAAGTGCATGAGAAAGTTAAGCTTAAATGTCCTCCTGAAGAACTTTGCAATGCTGAAGTGAAAGAACTCTTTTTTGAAAAATTAATGCAGAAGCTTTATTCCAACAGCAATAAATTTAGTTAAGTAAAGGGAAATGAGATTTGAAATGTAAAAAATTCACATCTTTGAATTAAAAATGTTAGAGCTCACTTGTAAAATAAAAATTTTTGTAAGAAAAATCATGTGTTATATTATGAAACAATTATTTAAAGACAGTGCTCATAAAAAAGAAAAGAATCCAAAAAGAACAACTTTTATGTCAGTCGAGACTTCAGAGTAGTATTTATGAAAACAATTGGCAAACAAAACAGTCCATGATCCAAGAACAAAAACTGTTGCAGCAGATGCCTTGTCAGAAGGCTACAGACTCTGAGAAGTAGCATACTCTCATCCATATGTTTTTCCAGCCTTGAGAAAAGATACCCTCAGTCATTTCAATTTGGGAGAACACAGAGTGCCTCTGTACATAGTGAAGTAAAAGCTTTTTTTTGTAAGAGAAATGTGAGCCAAGATTTCTGGTTTCATTTGGAATGAGATGGCATAGAAAGTTAAGTGGAACATGAATAGAAAATCAGCCAAATAACTTAAATAATCTAAATAACTCAATCTGTCAAGAAGAAGAAATTGGAGTGGTCATTGCTTGTTTTGGCCTGCCTGGCATCCTTTCCCCTATCTTTTGGCAACAATCCTTTAATTCTCTCATAAGGAACCACCCCTCCCCTCTTCCATGCAGTTTTGCTAGGATTGTTTGTTATGCCCTGTCTTACACAGCTGCTAGACAGTTGGGTTTGTGACTATGAAATCTTGGGTTAATGAGCAGAGGAAAGGAGCAAACTGAGCAACAGGGAAATGAGAGGTCAGTGGTTCAGATTAGGTCAAAGGATACTCATAATTGGGGTAGCTAAACAAGCAAACTGAATGGGAAAGAGAAAAGGTCAGCCAGTGGGGTGCCTGAATTAGCTATTAGGCAGAAGCAGCCATCCATGGTGATATAAACCTCCATGGTGTTACTGAAAAAGTGAGTGATGGACGTGGAGGGGACAAGGTCAATGCAGATGCAGAGGTCTAGGGTCTGCGAGGCCAGAGTGTTGGATGGATAGCCCACATGGATGAAAATCATCCCTGAGGATGGCAGATCTAGGGGCTGAGACAGACTGTGAGTGAGGGTCCAAAGTCCTGGATGAATGAGAGGAAGTTACTGGGATGCTGACAGATATCATAGGGATATAGTCAGAAGGCATTATCCTCAAAGGAGCTGAGGGTTTTTTAAAAAGGGCAGAGGAATATGTCTAGAAGTAACAATGAAAAGTAACACGGACACAAAGCCTCTTCACATAGTGGCTAAGAGAGAAAAGCAACTCTACTTGACAGAGACGCTGAGAAAGCAGGGTGGCCATATGAGAGAGGAGTCTTCATTTAAAGCAAGAAGTTGTAGGGAACACATAGAGTAGGAGATAAGAATTTAGGAGTATTTGCTGAGTGGAATAGAGCAGGAGTGGAAGAGTCTAGGAGACTCAGGAGAAGAAAGATGGTAGGGTCAGGGCAAGGAGACACGGAACTACACATAGATGACAGTGGGGCAGATGGCAGGAGAGTTTAGTTTTTACACTTTGTGCATTGAATGGTAACAGCACAGTGGCATTGTTATACTGTCTCTTTCAAGAGAGTGGTCAATAGGCCTAGTTGCCAGAGGTCTTATCTAACTCTTCCATGGGAATGAGGAATATTCTCACAACTCTACATATGAGGAAACCTATTTGTTGAAGGAATAAATACATAAATGATGGCATGCACCATGGAGGTAGATGGTGAGAAACGTAACGAATGCATCCTTCTCCAAGGTATGCCCCACATGAACTTATTGCTGGTAACCACTTCCCTTTGGGCAAGCACTTCACTAGTTACAATATTCTGGCATTTTTGAGAGAAAATGAAACCAATGCATACCTGGGATGGAAATTATATAAATACATGTCTCTGAGTTGGTATCTTCAACATGATTCCACATATGCAATATTAATTATAAGCATTTGGTATGATTTTAATTGCCCACATGCCCTCATTTTGATTGTTTTGTGCCACAGACGCACTATACTAAGCAGTTATGTGTGTTCAGTACACATCACATTTCACATTTGTTTTCCCTATTCCATCACTGTAGAAGTAGTACAGTCTACAATGTGCATTTTAATTAAAAACTCAGCCAATGGCTGGGAACCCCCAAGGAAAGATAAACCAAACAATTGCATGGAGCAGTCTGCAAGTATTCAAAATGCTGCATATTGCTTTGTTTTAAGTAATTCAGATTTATTCAAAAATGCTTGAGATTTTCAAGCACCAGATTAAATATGCAGAAACCAAGCCTACCCTGCAGAAATCAGCAAATGGTAGATGTTCAAAATCATTAAAAACAAGAAGAACTATCTTCAGGTGGTTTGTGTTATTTCAAAGAAGAAAATCGTTTTCTTCTGACAGCCATGGGTGACATTCCTACAGTTCTGAAAGCTGATATGAGACTATAATAAAAGACAGTCTTATGTAGTGATTATAAACATGGGCTCTGGAGCGAGAAAGCCTGAGTTTTCATTCTAGTTTCACAATTTTTTTATATTATTATTACTTAATTAATTAGATTATTTATTTATTTATTTATTTATTTTTGCTGTATGGCCTTGGGCAAGTTCTGTAACCTTTCTGTGACACGGTTTTCTGAATATGTTGTTATGAGGGCTAAGTAAATTAATACCGCAAAGCACTTACACAAGCACCTGGCTTTTATTAACTAGCAAACACCATAAAAGTGTTAGCTGTTTCTATTATTTAAAGCATGTACATACCAAAAAGTGAATGAGAATACATTTCCCTTTTTATTTTTATTTTTTAAGGTTTCTTGGACCCTCAGCTTTCTAGAGGTAGTAAAAGAAGTATAAGTCTGAAAGACATGGTTTCAATAGGTAAATTCAGATTTAAATTATCATTTATTTTCTCCATAGTTATTTAATTTTCCACCATGTGGAGAAGCATCATATACAGAATAGAATAAAAAAACTTTGATTTATTTCCCTGCTCTGCCAGTTACAAATCGTATGTTTCTTACTAGATCACTTTTCCTCTGGGCTTCAGTCCTCTTATCTATAAAGTGCATAAAACAGATTTCCCTACCTTCAAGAATTACTGTGAGGATCCAAGTGTATATACACACACATTGTTGCTTTGCAAACAGCTTCTCAGAGATGCACAGGCGAGAGTAGTTAAATAACAACAGCAACAATGTGGCTTTAGTGCCTCATATACTAGGTTGCATAGCTCCTTTTGGGGGACCTCTCCACATAGCAGTCCAGAAATGAACACATCTGATAGAGAAGTGAAATGTATCCGGCCTAATGTTTCACATCTTTATCTCTTTTCTTCCTTACAAAGGTAACAGCACAGTACAATTCCAAACACCAATTCTGTCCTGTGGCAGGAGATCCTGATGCTGCTTGAGCTCAGTAGTTGGTATACTGCATCCCTAGTTACTCTAGTTAATCTGGCAAACTGTGTCCCAGGTCTAATGACTGGGCCTCAGACTCTCCCCAGAACCCCCGTTACTCCCATGTTCTCCTGGTTTTTGTAGTGGCCTGAATCTCTTGCTTGTTTTTCCCAGGCCTTCTCAGGGAGGGGAGCACAGCCTGGGACAGAAGTCTGGTCATCTTTCAGATCTGGTCATCCTTCCTTTACTCCAGCCTCTCTTGGTTGAGTTCCCATCATTACTATATCTGGGGATACCCCCATGTCTTCCTCTTCTGCTTTCCAAGCCAGATAGCAAGCAAAGACTATACAGCCCATCAAACATTGTGTTTTCTGCAAGATAATCTCCTATGTTGTAGCTCTCACTGCTGCTGGCCCAACTTTGCAGGTGTGACAAGTATCAAGAAACCTGCCATGACCTGAGTTACAAAGAGGTGCAAAATAGAACCGGAAGTGATACTTCTAGAATCTACTTCTTGGATATGACTAGTGAAGGCCAATGTGTTGTAGTTGCACAGTTGATAGCATTGATTTCTACTGTGTCAATAAGTCAGTCAGTCCACAAACATTCATTGAGCAATGACTGTGTGCAGGGCACAATGCTAGACATGGGAATACTACAGTGAATAAGATCACCTCAACAGTACAACACTGTGGCATTTAGAGTGAGACTGGACAGAAATACAGAAGACCTATAGACTCACAGCATCTTAGCACTGACAGGCCTTCTGGGCAGTTCTTCATCGCATGTGTCAGACCTACCCTCAAAGAGTTCCTAATTTATTTAAAATAGCAAAAGGTTCTTAAGGCATGATATTAAAATGGCTACACTAATAAGACAGATACAATTTTAGAAGTGCTAAAATGATTACAGACTAGTATGATATGGATTTAAAAGAAACTAATCATAGGATGCTTCCTGGAAAAGAGTTAGGTCAGATCTAGATGGAAATAATTAACATGATAGTTTAATAATATATTAATCCTAATATTTTTTATATTTTCTTTCTGTTCTTTTTCTTTTCTTTTTACTTTTCATGTTTTCTAAGTTTTTTCCCCCACCTGTAATCATTAACTACCATACTTACTAGAAGCAATAAGTGGTTAAATTTTGAGTATTGACAATATTTTCATCAGGACCTTTTAGTCACTGATCCCTATAGAATCATAGCACATCTCAAACACTGTTGAGGCACTAACATTATATTGTCAGATTTTAAAAGGGGAAAGTAAATTTGAAATAGTAAGGTTACAATTACTTTAATAAATCTGGTAAACTTATCATTTTTATAGCCCTAGTAAGTGACCTAGCCAGCCCAGCAAGTGAAGAATAAATTTTTCACAGTAATTGTTGCTTTTGTACTCACCATCAATTATCAAAGTCTTTTTGCCTAAATGAAAATGTAAAATAAAAATTCCAAAGTAGAAGAGTATACTAATTATGGTTCTAAAACAAATCTGTAGTGGACATCAACATATCTTCATATTTCCAACCATTTAGTTACCTAGTTAAAATAACACATACATACACGCACACACACTCACACATTCAAGGTAATATAACATGTTTGCAACATCACTTACTGTATCTGGTTTAAAATAACATTAGAACATTACCAAAAACAAAAAGCACTCACCTCTAAAATATATTTGGTAAGAAATTCTACAAAATGTAGCTGATGCTAAAACTGAAATTTATTTTCACTTAGCAAATAAATATTCTTTTTTTTTTTTTAAGATTTATTTCATTGTTTTTTGACAGAGAGAGAGAAAGAGACAGAGAGAAGGGGGAAGACCCAGAGCAGTCTCCACAATTGTACATAATCAGTTTTCAACACGGTTTCATTCCACACAGGTGGTCGGGGGGCCACGCAGGGCAGGAAACAGGCCCAGGGCCTCCCACGTGGGAGGTAGGCATACCTCCTGCCAAACCGGAGGCCTCCCACATGGGAAGCTCACCCTGGCAAGGACTGAACTGGGGGACACACCCCAGTTCAGCATATGGGTCCACACGGGCTGGGGCCGGGACTCGATCCTTGGACCCCAAAGTTGCCAAGTGAGCACTTAACCTGCTGAGCCATCCTTACATCCCCAGAAAAAGTTCTTAAGGTAAAATGCATTCTGTGTTTGCAATTCTACTGAAATTTGCCTCCTAAAAAGTGAAATGAGCATATGCATTGAAGGTGAATGATTCTGCCAGACTCTTAATGGTAAGAGGAGCTTGATACAATTTGCAAATTCACAATACTGCAAGTCCTGCTGGGACTGACAAGCCTGAACATTTGATGTGGAAGTTAAGTTTCTGGGTATAATTCTGACATTCTTTTTTGCTCCTCTTCAAAATCAGAAATAATATATTAGTTACAAAGATTTTTTTTTTTTATCCTGCTGAGGAAAAGAATCAATTCTTTTTTTTTTTTTTTTTTTTTTTTAAGAATCAATTCTTGTCAACTCAGCTAACGGTAAATTTTACAGTTAAAAAGAGATAGAAGATATCTTTAAAATAACTCAAGGCATCATTTCTTAAAGATCTTTATTTCATATCACTGCAGCTACCAACTTTCCCATCAAGAAGCCACTCTCTGCCATCATTGTTCAATGTGAAAATAGCACCTACCCTGCCTGGGCATTCGTAGAGACCACAGTTAGATTTGGAAAGTTCTCAGTTAGATGCTGTGCTGTTTGTTGAATGCCATATTTCCACAAAGGGCTGTCTGTGATGGTTGTCTTATAAAGTATGTTTAGAACTTTTATATCTAATAGTCACACTACTAACAATTCAGACCATGTCACAAGGTGGTTTTAGGGAGCTCTGATATTGATCTGTAAAAATAAATCTTAAAAATCCTCTGTAGCTATTGCATTGTATTATTGCCAATCAGCTTGCTCTAAAATCTTTAAGCTTCTCCTAAGCAATTCCCTGAATAATGGTGTATGCCTTTTAGTACACACATATGTAAATTTTATCAAGAATAAAATCAAGGATCTTTTTTATTTTATGAAGTTAAATACATGAGAAAATAAAAGCATTGTGGTTATACGTCTAAAAATTTGTTTGGCTCTGACATGCTAGGTAAGAGTGTGAAGTCAGGAGACAAAATGTTTGGGTTAGAATACCAACTCTTTTCCACCTACTAGATGTGTGTCTTTAAACTCTATACTTCAGTTTCCTCACTGTAAAAGGGAGATAATAATAGTAAAGAGTGTCCCAAAATTCACGCAAGAAGTAATTTTGATAGAAAACACAGGTTGGTAATTAAAAATTGTAAATTTTCATTGCTCAACAATGAAAACGCGTTGTTCTTTCGTGTAGCGCTCCATTTTTAATAACCCTGAACTGTCAGCTGTCACGCTGTCTTTTTTTCATTGGCAACACTTTACCGCACAAATTACGCAAAATTCAAATCTTGCGTGAATTTTGGGACACCCTTACTTCTAACATAGGATTAAAGATTAAATAAGGTAACACATATAAAGGGTCACAAACAGTATCTGATGTATAGTAAGCTCCCAATAAAAGCTAGCTATTATTGGGAAGCCCGGGTGGCTCAGAGCGTTAAGCACTAATCTTACAGCCCTGGGGCCCGAGGATCGAATCCAGCCCTGGCCTGTGTGACCCCATATGCTAAACTGGGGTGTGCCCCCAGTTCAGCTCTCTTCAGGGACAGCTTCCAATGTGGGAGGTAGGTGTCCAGTCAGCTCCCACCCCAGCTGTGCTTCGCATGTAGGAGGCCCCCAGCTCACAGGGGTTTGTCTCCCATGTGGGAGGCGCCCAGCCAGGCTCCTGCCCTGGGCAGTCCCATGCCCACCAGTGGAGTGAAACTATGTCAAAAGCTACTGACGTACAACAATCGAGACTGCTCTGGCCTCTCCCCATTCTCTCTGCCTCTCTGTCTCTCTCTGTCAAAAATAATTTTTTTTAAAAAGCTAGCTATTATTACTTTATAAAAACCAATACTTAAAACCTCACCATGGCTGTTGTAGACATAGTTTCTAGATCTCTCTGTAATAGCACTCCATGAATACATGGTATTTTATACCTGAACAGTTTAAGAATATTGAACTTGACTAAACATTTGTGTTGTTTTATACACTGTATGTACGCCACTTTAACTTGAAATTAGAGAAGAATATAGTCTCAGGGAAAATTATGATTGACACTTTAAATAGGTCAACTTCTTTCACTACAATGTAAGAAAAGACACTTTAAATTGTAAGTTTCACAGACTATCAGTGAATATTTTCAATACTCATTATCATTTCCAATTCTAAAGCACAGAAGCTACAAGTTTTATATATTCTATAAAAGGCAAAAGATTTATGTGATCTGAAGAGAAACCAGAGTATAAATTTTATATATTTTGGATGAGAGCTTATAGACACATTTACTATGTATGATTTATTAATATGTATTTCTTTTATGAAAGAAATGATTTGCAATGTTCTATAAATCTTAACGGAAATACATGCTAAAGAGTATAAGATGAAGAAAACTGACCACTCTCCACATTTTTAAAACCACACCATTCCTCTGAACACAGTCCTTTTTATTTCCTGGCCCCACCCCATCAGCTCACCCCTATTCAATCCACATAGCTGTTTTTATTTCCATTACCACCTCTGGTAAACCCTTACTCAGGCCTGGACCTAAAATGTCTTTAAATTCACAAAACAAAGGTGTAGTGCTATAATTAAGCTACTCTGATCAACAGCACACTTATCCTAACAGGTCTTTATTGCTTGCTTGCTTTCTTCTTTTTTCCTTTACTTTTCTTTCTTTCTTTCTTTCTTTTTTTTCTTTTTCTTTTTATAGTAGAGTGGTTGTGGAAATAAAGAGTAGAACAAAATGGCTTTAAGGATTGAGAACATTAGAAATCATACTGCCCTAAAGCCATCTTAAAAGATTCCTTCTCTTCTCTTTTCTTCCTCACATTTTCCAACATTCATATATTTTTAAGTGCAAATAAATATGACCGCATAGTTACCTTAAAAAAAAAAAAAGCCTTTGAAATATGACTATTCCCAAAGGAAAACTGAGCTCTCAAGGTTTTTAGTTATATTCTTTGGAATTTTTTTTATTTTCTTTAAGAATTGACTAGATATACACATAATTTTACTAAATTTGGGTAACTTTCCCCCTTAAAGACTTTAATGTGCAATTTAAATATTCTATTCTTCAATATTGCCCACCCATGTCTTAATCTCTTGGCCATTTGGCACAAAATAAAGAACATGAAACAAGAAAGAATATTAAGTAAAATTAATTTAGCAATTGTAATCAAGGTATTATAAATTGTAAATACTTACACAATAAATGACAATTAGATAAAATGTAGTTGCATGATGATTTTCCTTTAAATATCATACAGAGAAGGCTAACAAAAAATCAGAAAATTGAGATATCAAAGGTGCAAATTGCTTTACAGTGCATCTGGTTCAACCATAAAGCAAGTTTGTGCTTCATTGTTCTGGTTTTCATTTTTAGCAGCTACGTACACACACACACACACACACACACACACACACACACAACTTCTGTTATTGGAGACCAAAAAAAAAAAAAAACACAAATAAAAATGGAGATTTTCTTTTAAGGTGATATTTTAAATTTAAATAAGTGGAATCTTAAATGTAATAATACTAGGATAGCTAACATAAAAAATCCTAGCATGAGGTTGTTTCTTTGTTTTAAGATTTATTTTGGGAAAGCCGGTATGGCTCAGCAGGTTAAGCACTCGCTTTGAAGCCCTGAGGACCGAGGATCGAATCCCAGAATCCCAGCCCCAGCCCGTGCGGACCCATGTGCTGAACTGGGGAGTTCCCCCAGTTCAGTTCTCTCTCTGTCTCTGTATCTCTCTCTCTCTCTCTCTCTCTCTCTCTCTCTCTCTCTCTCTCTCTCTGTCAAAAACAATAAAAATAAAAAAGATTTATTTTATTGTTTGAGAGAGAGACGAACAGAGAAGAGGGAAGGTGCAGAACATTCTCCATAGTTGCATGTCATTAGTTTCGACATAGATTCATGCCACACAGCTGGATGTGGGCTTGCACAGGGTGGGAACTGAACCGGGGCCTTCCACATGGTAGGCATGCCCCAGTTCAGCATATGAGTTTGCACGGGTCGGGGCCAGGACTCAATCCCCAGTCCTCTCAGTTGCAAGGTAGGCACTCAACCTGCTGAGCTATCCCAGCATCGCCAGGTTTTTGTTTTAATCTAATTCTGAGACATCTCTTAAAAAATGCTTCAACACACAGATAGTAGAAACCAAACTGATTAGATATCAGACAAGCAGGTATTAGGTAACCTATGTGACTTAGTGCAATTCACTTCTCTGAGTCCCTCCGCATTACAAATATGAAGCTAACACTGCCTACTCTACATACTTTTTTGAAAGATTTTAAAATACTTTGAAAACAGATAAGTGTTATAAGTTTAAAGCATTTTAATATTCATTCACATTTAAACTGCCTTACATAGTCATTTTAATCAGCCACAAGTAAGTCTCCATCTATATTCTAAATGACTTTTCTCACTATCAGCACACAAAGATCATTGTGATAGACTGGAGAACGGCCTTCCCAGAGATGTCTATGCCCTAACCACCAGAACCGGTAATATGCTACCTTACATGGAAAAGGGGACTCTACAGGTGATTAAGGGTCTTAAAACAGGGAGATTAGCCTGGATTGTGCAGGTGGAGCCAATGTAATCACACACGTCATAACAAAGAAGGACACAGAAGGGTCAAAGTAAGAAGAAGCTGTGACAATGAAGTGTGTATGAGAGAGAGAGAGGGAGGCAGAAAGAGAGAGACCGAGAGAGACAGAGAGAGACAGAGACAGATAGATGCTATGCTGCTGGTTGGCAGATGAAGTATGGAATCACAAGCCACGAAATGTAGGAAGCCTCTAGAAGCTACTAATAGCTTCTCCTCCAAAATGTCCAGAAACAAATTCTCCTCCAAAATGTCCAGAAAGAATGTACCCTTGCCAATGCCTTGATTTTAAGATTTTTGACCTCCAAACCTATAAGGTAATAAATTTGTGTAATTTTAAACCACTTGGTTTTTGGTAAATAGGAAAGTAATATAATCATGAAAACACAGCCAACTATTATCCCACTACCAGCGATAAGGTTTTTTTCTGAGTTGTAAAATAACAGCTTTGACCGGTTTCTGAATCTGTTAACCAATGCCTTTTCACCCAGACTGGCGAGTCATTTAATAGCTCCCCTCCACGGACACAGACGATGAAGCACCAAACCTGTAGGAAGGACCGACTGACCACATGTAGAGATCATCTAGTCCTGTCATTTCCCAGTGTACGCATTCAAATCATTCTAGATCCAATATGCTTTTTTTTTTTTAATTTCCTAGGGTAAGTCTTCTACTTCCGCTGGTAGAAATGCTTCTCATTTCAAAAATATTTACCGTAGAATTAAAACGTTGTCTAAGGTCTATTATTCTTTCAGATATATATTTTTTTTTTCTGTCTGTCCTTATTAGACATAGAAATTAAGAAATAATATTCATCAGTCCCTTTCAGGTTCTTCTCCTCTTAAATAACTACATTGCATAGTCTTTAATATTTTCTTAGAGGTTTTCTTAACCTTTATCTATTTTGAATGTTATATTCTATTTTATATTTTGTCTGCTTGTGACAAAATTTGAACCCAAAAACATGCTAGACAAAATATACTAATCTTCTTAATAGTAATATACAATTGTAAAAATTGGCTGTGATCTAATAAGTAAGATTCAGCAGAGAAGAAAGAATTCCAATTTAAACCCTGTTCTGATACTTGCTGTGTGACCTCAGGCAAATCACATAGCTTCTCTGGGTCTGAATGACATCATTTGTAAAACAAGGAGCTTCAACTAAATACCCAGAAACAGTATGAAGTATTATAAAAGAGAAGCACAAAGACTTTTGGTAATTCTATTGAGTAAGTAATTACTACAGTTGATAATTTCCACAATGGTAACACTAGGGGTGGAGTATAGAAGTTTGTTTGGACTTTAGCAATTCATTATTCCAACTATAGCAAGGTTTCCTGCAGCAAAAGCCTGAGGGAGTTTTCAGAAACACTGAGTAACACAGATTTCAGGAGGCTAATGTATGAGAAAGGGTGTGGGTGGCGGGGCACAGGAGACAAAATGGAGGGCCTTGAACACCAAGGATGTAGGGTCCCTGAAGTTTTCTGAAATGCTTTCAAGATCTCTGCAGACTATTTCAGGAGTCCACTAGCAAGTGAATTGTACCTCACGGTGGCCCTTAGCAAGCTGTGTCATCCATCTCTTTATCCCCAGTGCCCAGGAACAAAAACCAGCATTTACTAGGGTCACAATACACGTGAGTAGAAGTGTTCAATGACTGAGTGAATAACTCTAAATAGCCTTTCTCATCTTAACTTTTCCCTGGGGGCTTATGTCCTAGTGGTACCATTCACACTTTATCTCATGTGAACGCTGCCCTTGGAGTTATGAAAAGAGCAGCCCTGCCTCCCTTCAAGGAAGTCTCAGGGATCTGGGCTACTGTTGTTTTCTAAACAAGAGATAATGAAAGCCAAATCTAGTGATAGGTGTGGGAGTGGAAAGAAGAGGGATGCTAACATAATTTATTTTAGGGTGATTTGGGAGATGTACTAACAGCCTCTTGACTAGTCAAAGTAAAATCTTACTTGATTTACTTCCTATTTTTTCTTCAGAGTAATTCAACAATAATCTGTTACATAAAATTGGAAGGCGTATCACTTATCTCCTGTTAAATACAAGTTACTGTTATTGTAAACCTCATTCTTCTCTCAAAAATTTCTCCTGACCCCATTTTTCTATTTTTGGATCTAGTACATCAGTCAAAAATAAATTATCTACAGCAATATTTTAAGGAGTCAGAGAAAAACAACAAAAAGTTCCAAGGAACTCTGCCATTTTTAAAATAGCATCCCATATATAAAAACTTACCAGCATTTCTCTTGAGTCCTATTCAAAGAAACTTTTGCTAAAATTGCACTGATCTCATTGATTTTGATAATTTGATTTCTAAATATAGTTTAAATAATGAAGAGAACTGATGTAAAGCAAAAGCCATTTTGATTAGTGAAGCAAACATGTGATACAAATGTAGTTTTTTGAAGCTATGCCCCTTCTAATTAATATCCAAGATTCCACTGTACTTCCTTTCTACAGAATACATTTGTTTAAAAAAGAAAACCTATCAATTTTTGGAATTAGATAGCACATGCATATACAGTATATAAATTAATAAATAAAATAAAACTTTACAATTTTAAACATATCAGATGATTAATATTTAGAGAAAGAGACCAAAGTGTTATTAAGGGCATGGTTCAAAATTTGTTTGATACCAAGCATGAAAGTAAAAGTGGCCAGAGAGAGAAAAAAAAAAGAAACTACACTAGATTCATATTTCATATTTAAGTGTATTACCATGGGTATTAAACATGCTGCTAGCTATCTCTTAATGAGCACCTGAGCTGTCATTTTTAATAACAGACTGACAATTATCATCTGTAAGTTGATAGTCCCTGAAAATCATTTGTGCAATATGTAAGTTAATATAGTTAAGAATAGAAACTCATAACCCATTTACTTTTTTAAAATATTATTTTATAATAATTGGCAAAATATTATAGAAATGGCATGACCATATATTTACAATAAAAATTAACATATGCCAAAATGCACAGACCACTTCAATATGCAGCAAAAACTTGATACAAAATCTTAATAATGCTTCTCATTTGCCCATTGCTGAAAGAGATTATTTGGTCCATTGAAGTTATATGAGAAAAATATACATATTCAAAATAGAATATAAAAAAAGCAGATAAACCAAACACCTAGGCCATTTTAATTTTAATAATTTCTCAAATGAAGGCAGACATGAAAGTTGAGTATCATAAAAACTTAAATTATCTGATTCATCAAAATACACATGCCAGTAATATGAAACCCATGTAATTACATAATAACTTATTGTAATTCATTGGTTACAATAATCTAGAAATTCTACTTTATTTTCAAATACTAAAAAATTTTTAAATACCTCTTCCACAAAGCTGTCTTTCTTCTCTAGCATTTCTCGTAAAGTCTGAAGAATTTTAATGCACAGTTTTTCTTCTTTCTCCATTAGCTTCTTTGTATGATTAATCAACCTTAAAGCAAAACATCAAGCCTTAAATAGGACAATAATTTGTCTTCAAGCTATTTACTAACATCAGATGCTAAAGAAAAAAATATCACACTATTATTTGAGAATATGAAGTAAACAAGAGAGATATCCGTTTCCCAAAGTTTTAAAATTACATTTGAGCTTATAAACTTTGTATTATAAAACATCCTTTGTTTCACAGGCAATATATCTCAGTGCTTCTAAATTTATTCAGGCAGCACACTTTCAGTGGGACGCAATACTCTTTGAAAACAATGAAACACTGATTATCTTACTAGTGGAGAAATATAAATATTTGAAGTATATTACATTTTATTACATTATGTTATACTATATTATTTCCTATGTACTATGTTACATTAATTATATAGCAGAAGTGGCAGCATATAAATTGCTACCTTAGCATAATTGGCTGCCTTCCAGCTTCTATTAATAATAACGTGGCATTCTTCACAACGAGGACTTGGTAGAAACAGGTCATTTTTGTGATTAGAAGCAAAACAAAAACAAAAAAGTAATATTAAGACATCTATCCATTTACTACACTTGCTATAATTTAGACAAAAACTCTAATTTTATAGTGGTGACCTTCACACTGATGTTCTTTTAGGAGAAAAGTTTGAAGATAACTGTTACACAGCATCCCCAACACTTAAATCAAGTAAAATATTCATCATCAGAATTTATACCTTAGCATATGCAGCTCTTAAAAAGCTGGTTCCCAAAATGACCTTGTGACATATAAGTCTTCCTGGAAAAACAAAATGATGTGAAATATCACGGAATGATCTGATTTTAGTGACATAGCAGGAATACTGTGGGACTAACCACAAGGAAATGTGAGCTTTCACTAGATAATGGCTAATGATTGGCATATCAGGTGTCAGGGTAATGTATAAGGACTTTTCATGGATTCTCTTAATTCATCCTCATAACAAGCCAATGCTACAGGTTCTATTATCAGGATAATTTTACTGAGGAGAAAAATAGAGGTCCAGAGAGAGAAAGCAACTAACTTGCCTCTGGTTACACAATTATTAAGTGATGGCATCTGGAAATAGCCCCAGGTCCATCTAATGTCAGAATCAATATTCTGAAGCACCACTCTGTCTGTGATGACATGACACAGGTCTCTCATCTCTTGAGTCTCAGAGTTACTCTGAAGAGAGTCCCAATAACAATAGGTTGCACACAGCTACCCATTACATGACATAAGTGCTATAAGAGGTTATATTTCATAAAAAAAAAGAAATTATTACATTCTGTTGGGGGAGTTCCTAGGGCTGACAGAGAAGGTTATGATGAGGAGATAACATTTGATGATGAAGATTTCACCTGGCAGGGACAACTGGATAGAGAAGGCATCCCTGGAACAGTATGAGCAAAGGGCAGAGGCAGAAAGCTGACCATTACGTCCAGGAAATGATGTGACACTTAAAGACATGGAAGAGGAGAGTGTAAGACATATAGTCTAAAAAGAAGGGACTGGGGATATTATTCTAAAGAGTCTAGAAAATAGGAAACCATTGTTTCAAAAGACCTGAATGACAGCACCTACGTGTGAAAAAGATGCCTCAATGGCAGTGGGGAAGATAGTGTGGAAGAGTGAGAACAAAGCAGGAGATGAATAGGGTATATGATGGGGTAAGGATACAAGCAAGAGAAATAAAACAGCCAAGACTTCACAGCGATGGAACACCAACAAAAAGAAAAGCAACGTACTGAATGGGAGACGATATTTGCAAACAATATATCCCAATAAGAGGTTAATATTCAAAATACATAAACAGTTCACACAACTCAACATCAAAAACCAGACAATATGATTAAAAGATGGGCAGAGGACCTAAATAGACATTTCTCCAAAGAAGATGTATGGATGGTCCTAAAACACATGAAAAGACGCTCAACATCACTAATCATCAGGGAAATGCAAATCAAAACCACAATGAGATATCTCCTCACATCTGTCAGAATGACTATTATCAAAAAGACAAGTTATAAGCGTTGGAGAGGATGTGGAGAAAAAGGAACCCATGTTCATTATTAGGAAGATTAAAAATTGGTGTAGCCACTATGGGAAACAGTATGGAATTTCCTCAGAATTTAAAAAATAGAACTACCATATGACCAGAAGAAATTCCACTTCTGGGCATTTATCCAAAGAAAATGAAAACACTAATTTGAAAAAAATATATGTGCACCGCATGTTCATTGCAGCATTATTTATAATAAGATACTGAAGCTGCTTTGGTGTCCATTGATAGATGAATGAATAAAGAAGATGTGGGATGTATGTATGTATGTATGTATGTATGTATGTATGTGCATATGTATACATACATAAAGGAATACTACTTAGCCATAAAAAAAATAATAAAATTTTGCCATTTGTGACAACATGGATGGTCCTAGAGGGTATTATCCTAAGAGAAATAAATCAAACAGAGGAAGACAAATATTATATGATTTCATTTATATGTGAAATCTAAAAAACAAAACAAATGAGCAAATAAAACAGAAACTGACTCACAGATAGAAAGAACAAACTGAAGGGTATTAAGAGGTACAAATGTCTAGTTACACAGTAAATAAAGTCCTAGGGGTGTTACGTACAGCACAAGGAAAAGTCAAAAAGATCATAAAACTTTTTACAGTGACAGGTGGTTACTAGACTTATCATGGTGATCACTTCATAAAGTATATAAAGGTTGCATCACTGTTGTACACCTGACACAAATATAATACTATATGTCAGATATGCTTTAACCAAAAAATAATAAAATAAAATGAACTAGCCAAGACTTTGTCAATAAAGACACATGGGAAGTGGAAGAAGAGAAAGGGCAGATCACAGATGCCTGAAATTCACAATTGGGTCAGTAGATGGGCAGTGATACTTTTAAATGGCATCTATGCCACACTGAAGGAGTGAGGAAAACAGTGAGTTCCTCTTAATCATATTAAGTCTGAGCAAGGTGTTATATATCCATGTGGTCAAGTCCAACAGGCAGAATAGCTGTTCTAAACTTCTCCTTGCAAAGAAAAACCCTTCCTCTCTAAAACTTCTATTTAGTGCTTTCTTTCACCTGATAATCTTGGAATGCATAAAAACACTTGTAGTAGGCATTATACATTTCTTTTGATATTTTTTTCTCTCTCAGGCTATTCCCAGTTCCTTTAAGTTGTCTTTTGATAAAACATTTAATTCACTAACTGTTTGAAAATATCAAATGAATATATGAAGATGAAGGTCTACTTGCAAAGGATTTCTACAAGGTATTCACCTATCATACAATGTTTTGTTGAGTTATATCAGTGGCGTTCAAATATATTTTTCTATGATCTAAGGAAAATGTAAGTTTCTCAAAGTAACCCACCATATAAATGCATGTGTGTATTTGTAAAACTTATACAAAAGTGACCTTTACTACATGAGATGCATTCGAATATTTTATATTTTTTTCTAATTCATTTTTTAAATTTATGGTGGTCTGTCCTCCCTATGTTATTTTTTAAGTCCACATCCCAGTTTGAAAACCACTGAAATTCTTCTCATCAGGGAGGAGTAAGTACAGATTTGAATGGACTGTAAACAGACACTTTCAAGGTTAACACCCACATTGACCCATTCTCTCTTTATTGTCATCTCTCTCATTCTATGTGACCAAGCATGTATGTGAAATTGGGGTCTTTCCTGGAATCTGTCCCCACATTTTCCAGCAGACCTATCTGAGTCAACAAGTTCCAAGAGTTAAGTTTATTTGAGAAAGCTGGAAGCCCCACCTACGCCCTAGACCTAAACTATATCTCCCAACTAAACTCCACCAGAGTGCTCTGCACAGTAATACAAGGCCCCCAGCAACGCTTTAATAAAATTGGATTCTAATTTCATTAGATATCCTTGCAGATAAAATGCTTGGTTCTTCACAGAAGTGGGGAAGGAGGAAGATAAGCACTAGAGCACAAAACAGACATGTCTGAGCCTCTGACCGTAAGACAATCATAACAGTACAAAAATCTCTTCTCTAACCTCTAAAGTAAGTGTGGTATCTTCTCTTTCCATCTGAGTGTAGGGTTGGTAATATATTCCCAGCATCCTATAATTCTGCTTACCTCCTTTTAGTTCTCCTGGTGCTGCAACAAACTTTTTTAATCGTCAGCATAATTCAGTATTATCTTATTATTCTGAATTATTTTATATCACTTTCTCATAGACCTACATCTTTAAGTTCTAGACCAATGTTATCCAATAGAACTTTTTCTGTGACAACTGAAATGTTCTCTATTTGTGCTGTCAAATTTGTTAGCTGCTAGCCACATATGGCTATTGAACATTAAATGTGGCAAGTGTGACTAAGAAACTTAATAGTTCATTTTCATTTTAATTAATTTTAAGTTTTTGTTTAAATAGGCATGTGTATCAAGTGGCTACTCTATTGATAGCTTAGTTCTTGACACTGAATCGGTAAACAATTCCTCTAAAGTGCCAAATAGTAAATGTTTTAGGTTTTGTGGGCCATACAGACTAGGCAACTAGTTGACTCAGCCATAGTAGTATGAAAACAACCACAGACAATATGTAAATGAATGTATGTGACTGTGTTTCAATAAAACCACGGAAACCAGTTTTGCCTACAGGATAGAGTTTGCCAATCTCTGTTCTAGACTATCAAGTCTCTGAGATTTATCTATAGTATCGCATTACTTTCCTGGAGTTAAAATTCTCAAGTTTATGACTCCATTTTAACCCATATCCTATACACTGATATACATTCTTAGGAGGTGAAGGTATTTTCCAAAGACCTTATTTTCATACTAAATTACTAGGCAATACTTCTACTTTTTTTTTTTTTCTAATGGCCTCCATAGTCATCAGTTTCACAATACTCTGGACCTCTTCATTTAAAAATTCTGATTAGAAGGACGGCAAGTCTTCTAACACAAATTAGAACAGTAGTTCTTGAGTTCACTACACATCAAACAGCATTGACAAGTGCCCAAATAGACACATTCTTCCTAGTCCCCTTAAAACATACTGAGTCCTGGGGGAAAGCCAGGATGACTCAGTGGGTTAAGCGCTCACTTTGCAGCCCCGGAGACCAAGGATCGAATCCCGGCCCCGGCCCATGTGGACCCATATGCTGAACTGGGGAGTGCCCCCAGTTCAGTTTACACCGGGGCAAGAACCCGGCCCAGTTCCTGCCCTGTGCAGCCCCACTCCCACCTGTGGAATGAAACTATGTGGAAAAACCGATGATGTGCAACTATGGAGACTGTTCTGGGCCCTCCCCCTTCTCTCTGTCTCTGTCTCTGTATCTCTCTCTCTCTCTGTCTAAAACAATAAATAAATCTTAAAAATAAAAAATAAAAAAAAATAACATACTGAGTCCATAGCCAACAATCCATGATTCTGGCCTTAATATAGAAACTCCACATATTCATCACCATCACCCTTGCAGTCAGTTTTGTTTTTTGTTTTCTTTATTGTTAAATTTAATGAGGTTACATTGGTTGGTAACAATTAGATAGCTTACAGATGTACAAGTCCACATCACATCATTCATGCATCCTATTATGTGCCCATCACTCAGTATCAGTTCCCCTTCCATCACCTTATATCTGGTGCCCACTCCCACCTCCCC
>PVKE010015490.1:0-33431 GCA_004027555.1 Craseonycteris thonglongyai
CTAACATCCAAAGTAGGAAGGAACGTTTGAATTGAAATTAAACTACTGATAAGATAAAGGAATATGCTTAGACATAACTTCTTTTAGTGCAAAAATAATCCTTAATAGAACATTTAGAAAATACTATTTTGCAATCAAAAGCTAATGTACCTGTGGTTATAAAATTGAGTGGTTTTGTTTTGTTGTTGTTGTTTATGGAACCTGCTTTATCGATAAATACCATAGAAGCCTATTAACTGTGTGAAATAGTGGAAAGCCTACTTGTAAAAGCAATAACATTATAATCACATGCTTAGAAATCGCTCCATGTGTCATTTGCCCCGCTAGCAGCCAGGGCTCCTCTTCATGTCCATAAATTGGCTTCTCCAGCCTTCATTTAAATGTACTAAAATTTAACTAATATCCAAATTATAAGAAGGATATTTCCAAATTTTTGCTGTTAGCAAAATCTTTTATCTATATTTTGCCACCATTCCAAGATAATTTACTTAGTATAGGTGGCAAAATGTAGTTACACTGCAAAATATGTCCTTAGGAGGTATCAGCGGGTATGCGTGTTTGCATGTCTGTGATATATGAGTACATGGCGATTGTTCTCCAGAAAGGGTTGGACGAGTTTACACATCTACCAGAAAAGTTGGAGGTTGTCAATTCTTCGTACATGGGTGCACCCAGTAATAGCTATTTCTATATGATTTCATCTTGGCCAGTTTCAATAAGCTACAAATTAAATGATTTTACAAGGGATTGCATTGGGGTGACCACTTATTTTTCAGTTACTTGGCTCTTATATTTTATGAACTAAGCATAAACTTGAGGGTTTTGATTTGAAAGTGCCCTTTCAGTAAGTGCAACAAATGTTCCACTTATTAATGTGAAGGACCAGTATTTCTTCCTGGATTGTTGTATACCAGCGGTGTCCAGCCTTTTGGCTTCCCTGAGCCATAGCGGAAGAAGAATTGTCTTGGGCCACACATAAAATACACTACAGCCTTTTGGCTTCCCTGAGCCATAGCGGAAGAAGAATTGTCTTGGGCCACACATAAAATACACTAACAAGAATGATAGCCAATGAGCTAAAAGAAAAAAATCGCAGGGAAAAACTCATAGCATTTTAAGAAAGTTTACAAATTCGTGTTGGGCCACATTCAAAGCTGTCCTGGGCCACGTGTGGCCTGTGGGTCACAGGTTGGACAAGCTTGTTTTATACTTTTTTGTGTGATTTCTTAACTTTATTGAGATATGATTTACGTACCACAAAATTCACTATCCTAGGTAAACAATTCAATGATTTTTAAGCATACTAAGTTGTATAGCCATCGCCATCATCCAGTTTTAAAACATTTCTGTCACCCCAGTGCTATTTCTTGTACCCATTTTATAGTTAATCCTCGCTCCCCAGGCAACTAGTAATCTACTTTATACATTTGCTTTCCTGGATATTTCATATCAATGGAATTATAGTTTTTTACATAAAGCTAGCTTTTTATAGGCTTCTTTGTAATTTTGTCTTTATTTTCATGTTTAGAAAATCTTTCTGCTCAGATGCAACTTTGGTTTCAGTATTTGTCATAGATTACTTAAATTTAACGTTGTAGAAATTAGGAGCTGAATTTCTAAATGCTTGCTGTAAGAAATATTTTAACATTCTTTTAAAAATTCTTTGTTAGGGGTAAAGCCATCATTAGGAATTTGGACTCCAGAAGCTATTTGTCTGATGAAAAAAACTGTACAGAACAAAATGATTACAGTGAAAGTGGTTGACAAGTTGGAAAACAGTTCACTGGTGGAGCTTATAGATAAATCTGTGACACCTAACATCAATGTTACTAAAGTACTCATAGATTCAGGCTTTGTCTTCGGGGAAAAGGGGATAGTGACCGATAAATCCAGTGACATGAAAGAAGCCAGTGGTAAGTAAAATGTCAACCAGACACTGTCCGTGCTGGAGTTAGGTAGTTTTGTGAATGTGTGGGTTCCTGTACTTACAAAAAGAATTGATATTTAGTGCCATTCATCTTTTTAAATCAAGCATTCATCTAAAATACATTTACGAATGTTTCAGAACTGAAAAGTTTTTGAAAGTGTTGAGTCACTGGCAGCTGAAGATCAGTCAGAAATGGGAATTTGAAATTCAGTGAGGATAGTAATAGTTCATTGTAATACTGATAAACTTTCCTATAAAGTAACTAAGAAAATAATTGAGGGGATGCCAGGATAGCTCAATAGTTGATTGAGTACTTGCCTTGCAATCACGAGGTCCAAGGTTCAATTCCCAGCCCTGGCCTAAGCAAACCCATAAGTTGAACTGCGGTGCAACTGGTAACCACTGGGATGGCTCAGGGGCGAAGGTTCCCTCCTCCCATGCAGGAGGCCCGCAGTTCAGTGCTGGCCCTGTGCAGCCCCACATCACCTGTGTGGAATTAAACCATGTCACAGCTGTGATGTACAACTGTGGTGACTGCTCTGAGCCCTCCCCGCTTCTTGCTCCTTCTCTCAAATAGTAAATCTTGAGAGGAAGGGAGGGAGGGAAGGAAGGGAGGAAGGGAAAATAAAAGAATTGAAAATTCATTTATTTTTTCAAAGAAAACTCAACAACCCCACCTCCCATCCCCACTTTGACCTTTTGTTTTGCAAAATGTCCATTTCTTTTCTCAGTTCCCTTGGATGTAGAAGCAAAACTAAATCCATTGGTGTGGAAATGGGTTAGACTTGCTGTTGACCAAACAGAAGATGTTGTTGTCTGTATGATAAATAGTCCTGGAGATTTTTACTGTCACGTGCTTAAAGAGGACAGTAAGTTGACTCTTTCACTTTTATATATATTTTTTACAAATATGTCAGTGTAGATAATAACTCAAGATGAGTTTATGAGTGATAAAAATACTCTCTCTCCAAGAACAACAATTTCTCCTTATATTTAAACCAGTTTAGATTTCACAGAATGTCTCCTAAATTCATTTTTGAAAATTAAATTTAGTTGTTGATATTGAAGTATACATACAAATAAGTACACAAATAAGAGTGCAACATAACAAATTGTCACAAAGTCAAAACATGTGTAACCAACATCTAGGTAAAGAAATAAAACATTACCAATAACCCAGAAGTTTTCTTCATGTCTCTTCCTATCACTACCCTTTTTCTCTTTCGAAAGTAACTACTACCCTGCCTTCCAATAGCAGTTGTTTTCTGGTTTTGAACTTTATATAAATGGAACTGTATACTGTGTACTCTTCTGTGCCTTGCTCCTTTATTTTATTTTATTTTTTTACATCTTTTGTGAGAGTGGGCCACTGTTTCTACACATAACTAGCTTTTTTTTTTTTAGTTGTTGCAGCATAGTGTTCTATTGTATATATGTACTGTGATTTACTTTTCTACTCTTGGACATTTGGGTTGTTTCTTGTATAAAGGTACATAATCCTTTTAATGTATACATAAATGCAAAGTACTGTAATTTTTTACAGTTTGCTTTTTCTCCCACTCTGTTGTGTGTATCAGTTCACATAGTGTTTTCTCTATTCTTCTTTGTAATATACCTTCCATTTTGGAGTAGTTTTAGATTTACAGAAAGTGGCAAAGATGATACAGAGAGTTCCTGTCTACCCTTCACTTCCTCTATAGTTAACATCATATATAATTGGTATATTTGTTACAACTAAGAGGCCAACATCGGTGCATTACTAGGAACTAAACTCCAGACTTTATTTGGATTTCACTAAATTTCTTTTTCCATTTCTATTAATGTCCTTTTTCTATTCCAGGATCCAATCGAGATTATACATTGCTATTTAGTCTCCATTCTTTTTCATGGTCATAGGGTATTCACTCCACTGTGTGGGTTTAGCCTGATGAACCCAGCTGTGGATGAGGAAAGCAGTCGTGTTTCCAAGCCTTTGTTACTGAAACAATGCTTGTTGTGCTCTTTGGTTTTATTCTGAGAGCTTATCCATGGGACAAATTCCTAAACTTGTACTTATGAAGTCAGAGGATGTGTGCTTGTGCGTTCGAGGGGCGGTGCTAAGCTAAATCCCACCAGCAGTGCTGGAGAGCGCCTTTGCCCACCGTTTCCAGGAGTGTGTCCTCCAGCTTTCTGGTTTGACTTGTCTGAAAGGTGACATTTCTAACTTAGAGTTTCATTTCCATTCCTGTGACTGGGCCTTTGCCACAGGTTTAAACGATCCCTTTACTTGGCATTTTAAAGCTCTCCGTGGTGGTCTGTGCAAGCGCATCTCTGGTGTTTTTCCTCAGCGACTTACCCTCCCACTTCTGTTTGCCAAACTGCTCTCACCAAGTGCTTCTTTTGGCTGCTTAATTCTGTGATTCTGTACTTTACCCAAAAGCCATTTCTTCTTTCAGATTTCTCTATGAAACCTTAAGGACACTGAGCTCACCTCTCTGAATTTCCTTAGCAGACATTATCTGTACCATCCAGTTCGTTATTACTTATCCTAAAGGTTTAGTATGGCTTGTACAGTACATGACATTCCTTTCTGCACCGACTTGCACAGTTTCCTTGTCCACGTGCAAAACTCACGCTCTAGTACTGACAGCAATGTCTCAGTCATGCTACTGTACTCAGTCATGCTACTGTACTCAGTCACTCACTGGTATGGGGTTTATTGAGAGTATTAACTACATAATGACTTATCTGCCCAATTTTGAATAAGGAAAATGGAAAAGCATTTGGTATACTTAATGGTTATTTAGGGATGTACCTGAGATTTTATGATTAAAATGTCTTTCAGCTTTAAAGAAAAATCTATATTCTGCATGTTTTTTCTTTAAGTAAGTGCTATGTGCATATTGTATTTTCAGCTTTAAAGGATCTCAATGATTTGAACCGATTGCTAGCAGAACATTGTGAACAGAAGTTATCTAATGATTTTAAGGCAGAAATAGGGCAACCTTGTTGTGCTTTTTTTGCAGGTAAGTTGCAGATGATATAATCCTGACTTTACTAGAACCTTATGCTTCTTGACATTCAACCCTTATTATTAATGTGTATTGTCTTCTTGATGTTTAAGCAAATAATTTTCACAGTTGAAATTAAATGAATGTCTAAGATCATTTATTCTTCTGTCTTTGTGACAAGGAAGCTCCAAATGATACTTTTGTACCTAAACTTTATTAAATGCTTTTCTTTCCAGAACTTCTGATAATATTAACATAAGTTAGATAATGGAAGGCCTCCTCACTACAGATTTATTGTTTCTTCAGGTCACCCTTTGTATATTTATTTTGAAAATAAATTTGATGAAACACATTAATTTCATTGCAAGACTTTTCCTACTATTTATTTTTCATATTACTTTACCAAGTATCAAGTAAAATAATCTGTCAGTAATAGTGAGAGTATTAAAAGTTTTCAGATTGATACACATGTTCAGGTTCATTGTCTTACCTTCACATTCTGCTTATTGAAGGTTGGGTGATGAATGAAATCTTTAATTTGTATCAGATGTAAAAATGTGATGCTGTAAAAATTCTGGAGATATTAAAAATTGATTTTGAGTATTCTAGGTATTTCTGAATGAAAAAGTAAAAGCATTGTTTGGGAAAGAGGGCAAATTTATTTGCTAATAGACAAATGATGTTTTATTCAAGATAAATTTTTCAGTGTTAATAGACAGGAAATAATTCATATTATAATTCAGGAGTGTCCAATCTTTTGGCTTCCCTAGGCCACATTGGAGGAAGAATTGCCTTGGCCACATATAAATACACTAACACTAACGACAGCTGATGAGCTAAAAAATAAAAATAGGTCGCAAAAAAAATCTCATAATGTTTTAAGAAAGTTTACGAATTTGTGTTGGGCCGTATTCAAAGCCGTCCTGGGCCGCATGCAGCCCATAGGCTGTGGGATGGACAAGCTTGTGAAATCTTTGTGCTAAATCTAGGTGATGGCAGTTGGTATCGTGCTTTAGTCAAGGAAATTGTACCAAACGGAAATGTTAAAGTACATTTTGTGGATTATGGAAACATAGAAGAAGTTACTGCAGGTCAACTCCAAATGATCCCATCAACATTTTTAAAACTTCCATTTCAAGGCATACAGTGTTGGCTAGCAGGTATGGTGCAGAACAGTAAATTTTCTCAACTGTCTTCTAATACTTAGGGTGCATAAACTTCTAAGTATCGAAGTCTATCATTTTAACACTTTGTGTAAGCTAGAAAGGTCTGTTTAACTGTTTGCTATTATTACACAGACATTGAAATGATGTTAAATATGTTACTAATATGAAGAATTGCTCATGATTTAAGTGAAGAAAACAAGCTATAAAAGAGATGCAGGATAGTGTTGTGATTGAGAGGACAGACTCTGGAACCAGCTCTGCTACCTATTAACTGTGAAACCTTAGGCACATTATTTTAATTCTCTGTGCTTCCATTTCCTCATCTTGAAAACAATAGTACCGTCCTCAAAGAGTCATTAATAATAGACAAAAATAGGAAAAGCACTTACTAGTGCCTGGCATTAATACTCATAATAGCTATTGTTTCATAAAACTTTATAAAAGAAATATTAAGTATATATGTGCATGCCTTGTCATATGCACATAAAAATTGTGGAAGGTTGGATACCAAAATGTTAATAGTGACCATGTTTGGAGGCATAGATGCTTTTCTTTTGTTTGTGTGTTTTCTTCCTACTTTGCACTAAGTATGTTTCACATTGTTTTTAATTGCCATATGTTATATCAGTGCTTCTTAAAATGAATGTTTAGAACAGATTTTGGCACTCAGAAAGTTCTGTTTAACCCCTAAACCAGCATCAGCAACATGAGAACTTGTTAAAAATGCAGATTCCCGGGCCCCAGCCAAGACCTACCTACTCATAAATTGGAGATTCTTGGGTGGGGCCCCCAAATCTGTTTAATTCAGATGCACACAAGTTTGAGAATCACTGTTTTGAAAATAAGGGTGTAAACCAAAATTATCCAAGAAAAATAATTTTTGATTAAGTAGTTTAATACTGTTAAAGCAAAAATGCAGCTTGGGGACAGAATTCTTTTTAATACTGTTCTTGTTGGCCAGATACACAACCTAGAAACACACATTGGACTAAAGAGGTCACAGCGAAGTTTCAGATGTGCGTAACAGGCATAAAACTCCAGGCCCGAGTGGTTGAAATCACTGAAAATGGAGCAGGAGTTGAACTCACCGATCTTTCCACCTCTTATCCCAGAATAATTAGTGATGTTCTGATAGATGAACATCTGGTTTTCAAAACTAGTTCCCCACAGAAAGACTTGACCAAAAATAGTCCTGTCAATAAACATGATCTTCAAATTGATGCCCAGGAATGTCAAGGTAATATTTTAAAGCATTTATTTGTTATTTAAACTTACGTTATCCTTTGCTTCTATAGGCTATGAACATTTCCCTATCCCTAATGACACAGTTTTCCTGTAGAAATATGTTTTGTGAAAATAGGTTAATAATAGGCTATTAAAGTTAATATTAATTTATTGAAACATGGTCTTATTAAATAAACATTAATTTTTAAGGTAGTTACATATAGCTACATATTCCTTAACGTTTGAATAAATTTTAAGAATTAAATACACTTCAGAAGTGGAAATATACTACAGGAAAGCAGTAGTTCAAGAATTCTCATTGTAATGCCCACATAATCCCTCAAATTGAGTAGATTGTTTTGTGAAAATAGAGATTTCATTTTAGGAATTTAGGAATGTTGATAATCAGCAGTTGATGAAAAAATTGAGTGAATAAATAAGGGGAAAGAACACTAAATTGGATCTATTTCATCTTCGGCCTGTGTTTTGTGTTTTTCAGCCGTCTCTTCAGCTGTGCAGTGGAGAACAATAGAATTACCAGTTAATAAAACTGTACAAGCAAGCATATTAGAAATCATAAACCCAAACTTATTTTATGCTCTACCAAATGAGATGTCTGGTAAGAAATTAAAATTCAAGACTTACTTATGCTAATCTTTTTAACTGTATAATGAAAGTGTTTATCTGAACTTATTATGAAGTGAGAAGGAGAAGAGAGTGATGATTTTGTTTCAAATTTTCAAGGAAGAATCAATTATAATAACACAGCAAATTAACTTGTAAAAACACAAATATGAACAAGTATGGGAATGTTCTGTATTCAGTATCGTCCAACCTAATCTTGATAATCTATGCTATAGCTTTTTATAACAAAACAATGTCCTTAATTACTATCTAACTTCTTGCTTAAAAATATATTCTGTCGAATATTGAATTGCATTTAGTAAGTTAACCTTCTACAGCCATTTAACAGAATTTGAACCAAATTGTTTTAGATACAGTTTACTCTCAGTTAATCGCCACCCATGGGAATTGGTAGATTGCCAGACAAATGTAAGTAAACTCTCCGTTAACCAGAAATCAAGCAACCAGCAAAATCTCAAGCAATGTTTAATGCTTAATGTTTATTTGCCGGTTGCTTGTGTTGCAGTTAACAGAGAGTGTAGAGTATGTAGAGAGAGTACTTTGTAATCGGTATCTAATCATAGTATTACTATATCTTCTGAAACGTAGAGATTTTACACTGGACCTAAATATGAAAAGTAAAATGTAAATATTTTTAACTTTCCCTTTTTGTTTCATGAAAGTGTACAGTTAAGGCTTCTCTTTAGTGTACTTGAGTTTATTCTTGTAGTGTAGAAGGTGAGTTATTGCAAGTTGGGTAGTGACTCTTCAAAAAGTTAGCAGGTACTTTAAGGCTGAAAAAAAAAACAACACTTTGCTTCAAATTGTCAAATCTAGAATTGTGATACCAATAACTGCTCTTAAATTTGTTGCTAGTATTGCAAATAGTCCTCTTTAATCCCTGTAGTAGAAAGCAGGGGTTTAGGACAGGTTGGTCCTGACAACAACATATGGAATGACAAATTGGAAGTACTTTATTTTAAACTACAGGCATAACTCAGAGATAACAAGGGTTTAGTTCCAGACAACTGCAATAAAGCGAATATTGCAATAAAGTCACACAAATTTTTTGTTTCTCAGTGCATATAAAAGTTATGTTTATACTATACTATACTACAGTCTATAAAATGCAGTAGCATTATTTCTAAAAAGACAATGTACATACCTTAATTGAAAAATACTGCTAAAAAATGTTAACCATCATCTGAGCCTTCAAAGAGTTGTAATCTTTTTGCTGGTGGAGGGCCTTGCTTTCAATTTGTAAAAAGCACAATGTCTGTGAAGCAAAGTAAATTTAAGTGCAATGAAACGAAGTATGCCTGTATAACACACTCAATGAAGAGTATGCCAAACAATTGCGAAAGTGCAGCTTAATAAATTAGCATGGAGTGAACACGCTAGTCCAGGGGTCTCCAAACTATGGCCCGTGGGCCACATCTCATCCAGCCCTTGGAGACCTTTTTATCTGAATAAAATAATATTAAATAAATAATTAAAAACAACATCTATGTTTTTATTCTTTTTTATTTGGACCTCAAGTGTGTAGTTGGCCCCCAAACTGCTGTTTGATAGTTAATGCAGCCTTTTTCAGCAGGCTGAAAAGTTCGGAGACCCCTCCACTAGTCTTAACAACTCCAGCCAAGAAATTAGTCCACTGGATCTTCCTTCTTGGCTCCTCCAAGGATTGCATCCCTTTGGCACAAGATAACCAATAGTGCTTTTATTTATTTTTTAAATATAAATGTGTATTTTAATACACACTGGGTTTTTTGAGTGATTAGATTTCACATTCTTCTGTATACTATTATTTAAATAGTAGAGTTGAAAATTTCTTCACAGAAGATTGCTTTTCCTATATTTTAGAAGATCAGGAGAAACTGTATATATTGACAGCCGAATTGTTAGAATATTGCAATGCTCAGAAGAGTCAGTCGTCCTATAGACCAAGAACCGGAGATGCGTGCTGTGCCAAATACACAAGTAAGATTCTTTTAGGTGAACTTACTGAAGGGGAAATATTTTGTCTCTTTTATATGAAATTATGTGGATCTTGTTATTTTAAAGATTTATTTTTATTGTTTTTGACAAAGAGAGACGGGGAAGGGCCCAGAGCAGTCTCCATGTTGCACATCATTAGTTTTCTACATGGTTTCATTCCACAGGTGGGCATGGGGCTGCACAGGGCAGGAACTGACCAGGGGACTCCAGCATGGGAGTCATGCCCCAGTGAGAACTGGGGACACACCCCAGTTCAGCATATGGCTCCACATGGGCTGGGATTTGATCCTCAGATCCTGGGGCTGCAAATGAGTACTTAACCCATGGAGCCATCCCGGCTTCCCCCTGGAACTTGTTATTTTAGATCCACATTTGGTTAGATAGAAAACTTAAGCAAGGCAAGGTCATGGGTTTAATTCACATATTGGAGTCATTCAGCTTTTCTGTTCCATAGCTTTAGATTATGTTTAGGCAAGGATATACATAGAAATTTATAAATCTGTTAGTACTTCTAGGTAACTAGCTCTAGCTAACGACACTATGTGGTGGGTCAGTAATGTTATATTTACATGTGGAGGGATTGCAAATAGTTTATAGACCTCTGAATGTACTAAAGAACAGAATGCCAGACTTGTGGAACCAGGTATATTTCAACCCAATATTTCATGTTAAAAAATTTCTCTTGCTAACGTAAAGAACACTTGCAGTGAATGTTCGTGGGCAGAAGTTAGGTAACTGTAAATACCTTAGGATGAATTTTCAGGACCAGAATTCTGGGGTCAAAGAACATAAATTGTTTTGTAAGTTCTGGAAGCACATTGCTCTCTGGTTTGTGAGCGGGCCTGTGTCCTCATCCCCTTACTAACACTGGAGGTAAAATGCTTTCAGTCTGTTGCCCAGATAGTGTTCATTTCTAAATTTAGATTTATGGTTTTAAAATGTATTATGCTTAGTTTTATTTTTCTTTCATATGACAACTGGATCGATGCTTTCCCTCCCTTTCTTCCCATTAGCAGTGTGTCTCAATTTTTGGTTAGGTTCAGTATTCTGTGTTACTTTATTAGGTTGGTATAAATACTATTCACAGCCTAGCCATATAGTAGACTATAATTACATTTCTTTTTTGCAGCCATTTGTTATTAATTAGGGTTTTGTATACTTTCACTAATTATCTCCACTTCTCTGCATTAGTATAGATTCTCTCAGGAAACACTTCACTTACTTTATCAACTTCTGTCATGTTGTAGGCATCGTCAGCCTTCTGTTCCTATCTAAGCTACTTGTCCTCCAGACCTGAGCTGTGATCCTGGAACTTTCATTTCAATACCACTCCCTTCTGTTTCTTGGATTTCTCTCCCACCCCCACCTTGTTGGCCTCCTTCCTCTGATCTTGTATTTTGAATCCTTTGATTTGCTCTAATATTTCGGTCTACTTCACCCTCTAGAACCTGAGAAAAGGTACATGAATGGTAGATTTTCTCTTACCTCCCATGTTTGAAGAAGTTTTTATTCTACTCTAATAGTTAATGGGTAGCTGCCTCAGTATAGAATTCTAGGTTGGAAATCATCTTTCCCCTAAAGTTTTCAAGACATTGCTTTTATTCTTTTTTAGCTGTTGGTGTTGCTGGTCAAGAAGAGATAGATGTCATTCAGATTTTCCGAACTTTGTACTTACATTTTTTTTTTTCTTTTTCCCCTTTCTGGGCCTTTTAGTAAACTCTTCATCCCATGTTTTGAATTTGATGGTGTGACTTAGTATTGGTTTTCTCTTCACCGTTGTACTGGGTACTCAGTGGGTAAGTCCTTAAGTCCAGAAATTCGTTTTTGAGTTATTTTCCTGAATTATTTTCATCCCCTTCTTTCATTTTCTGTTCTTTTAGGAACTCCAAGTATTTTAATGTTGGACTTGAACTCTTCTGCCAAATTTTCTCTTTTGTTTTATCTTTTATTCTGTTTTTCAAGAGATTTCCTCAATTTTGTCTTCCAACTTTTCTTCATTTTGAGATCACAACTTTAGTTTCGGTTGCTTTTTTATTATCTCAGGTGTATGTTTTTAATACTGTCTTGTTCTTGTTGCAAGGATGGAAGGTCTTTTCTCCAGGGATGTTTATATCATTCTGTTAATTTTCATAATCTCCCTCCTTTGTCTCTGTTTCCTTGAGTTCCTATTTGTTTGGGTCTTATCTTTCATGGTGGAGACTTTCTTCAAATATTTGGTGATCCTCTACTGTTCACTTATTTAGGATGGGGCACTGGGAAGTTAATTGGAAGTTTCTTCGTGCCTGGGCAGAGCATGTCCTCTAATGGCCTTCACTGTATGGTGACCTGGCTCTGGGGACACCTGATGATGGTGTTTTGAAGTGCTTTCTCTAGGGATGGTTGGCCCCCTGCACTGGAGTGCATAGCTTGCCTGAATGTGTGTCTGGTTAATTTCCTCCTCTGCTTTGCCTCATATTCCCCAGTCCATAGTCGATCCAGTTCATCCTCTCTAGTATTCTGCCCATGGGTAGGAGCAGTTGCTTAGAAAGAGGATGGGCATTCTAAGCTTTGCAAAGACATGTGGACATATAATTGATTATTCTCTTTGGAAACTTAAAAGAATAAGTATGTGTAAATATATAAACTAAAGTCCGTTCAGACTTCTTGGGGAAATAACTGCTTCCTTTACCCATTCTTTATTTCAGCTCTATTTTTACTCCTGCTTTTGAATGGGTAGCACCAATTATCGAACCTCGGTTGGGGGGGATTTGAGATGCAAACTGAGATGCTTCTTGGCTTCTCTGCAGCTGGCCAGCTTTGGTTGAATTCTGTTAAATCACTTCCATCCATGCATCTGCTTCGCAGCTTCCAGTATTCCAGTGTCTTCTGTTTCCTAGCCTTGTGGTTTTATGCCTTTTTTTCCTAATTCTAAATTTTCTTTTTAGTAAGATCTGTAGAAAGTAGAGGTGGTGTTTGTATTTAATCTGGACATCTTGGCTTGAAATCAGATATCTTGGTGTAAATTTCTAAGTGATGTAAATGTGAATAAGCATCTGAAGGGGAGGGTGGAAGTCAAAGACTATAACTTCTTACCTAAGATTCCATTATATTTTCAGATGATGATTTATGGTACCGTGCTGTTGTTCTGGGGACATCAGATGCTGAGGTGAAAGTGCTCTATGCAGACTATGGAAACATTGAAACTCTGCCTCTTCACAGAGTGCAGCCAATCTCTGCCAAGCACCTGGAGCTTCCTTTCCAAATTATTAGATGTTCATTTGAAGGTAGACAATTAAGTCACTTTCCAATTTGGGTGCTTCTGTGGGTAATTTTTTGTTCTGTTTGTTTTATAGCTCTAAGTCTGACTCAAATAGGTGTTTCAGGTTATTGCCCAGATTTCCAAATATCAAGAAGAGTTTACAAAGAAACCTCATGTCTTTTATTCTTCTTTCATTCTCACTAAAACTATATTCCATTGGCCCATCTTTGTTTCACAGATTAGTTTCAGAGGGTCAGGGTTCAGAGATTGCTTTTCCCCAGGTTGCAAAGCTAGGTAAGTGGCAGAGCCAGGATGAACTGGGGTCTTTCTGCTCTCTCACAACTCCGTCTTTAGAGACTATAGAGACTTCAGATGACACCAATTTGTTTGTTTGACTTCATTATTCATACTATTATCTGTATCCAACTCTTCTGTTGGAATTTGAATAAAGTGAATTAAAATATTAAAGCAGCTTTTTCCTTTACTCCCAGTTTCTTAGCCCCTAGGCCCCCACAAATCACAACACACTGATTGCCTCAGCGTCTGCTTTGGCTTTGATTTGGAGAAAGTTGGAACATTGTCTTCATTTTTTTTCTTCCCCATTAGAATATATGTTCATAAAGGCAGCCATTTGTTGTTGCCTTCGAGATCTAGATTAGTGCTTGACACATAGTAGGGATCAATAAATATTTAAGTTGATTTTAAAAAATATATTAACAGTAGTTCATCAGAGCATAACAAAACCTATCTAAAATCAATGAGCCTTTTTCGTATTATCCTTAGATAATTTATGTAAGTATGTATTGCCTTTTTTAAGGGGCTTGAAGATTAACATTAATATTCTTTTTTTTTTTCCAGGACTAATGGAACTGAATGGAAGTTGTTCTCAATTAATAATAGAGCTACTAAAAAAATTCATGCCAAACCAGAATGTAATGCTTTCTGTAAAAGGAATTACTAAGAATGTCCATACTGTGTCGGTTGAGAAATGTTCTGAGAATGGGGCTGTCAGTATAGCTGATAAGCTGATGGTGTGTGATCTAGCAAAAAACATCACATCTAAAAAGCCAAGTACTTTGCACACAGGTATTTTTCCCCAAGTTTAATAACAAATGTAAGTGTAATTAAGAACAAAGTCAGTCAATTTAGTTGCCGTGATCTTTCCTAACTCCCCATGGCCACATTCCCTGCTTCCTCCCGCTTCATAAATCCAGAGGGAGGGCTCCAGTCCCTTTCGCTGCTGACTCAGGAAGCATGTGGATGGAAGCCGGCCCCATCCCCACCCAGACGTTAGGTAGGTTAGGCTCAGCGACATTGCTGATAGAATTGATGCTGAGGGCTGTAGAAATGACAGGCATTCAAAGTTACTTACAACTTACTTTAGATCATGATCAAAGTCAGGAGAAGTCATACTTTTGAGATTGGATCTTCCTGGTATTTCCTAAGATCTTTATTTGGCAGGTCTCCCTTCACCAAAAAGAAATAATCCCGTGTTATGCTGTCAGAAGACCTAAAACCTTAGCACTGAGGACATTAGTGTGGTAAGCCTAGGATGCAGTAGCAGATAACAGGAAAGCCCAAATGAAAAGTCAATCGATCAAGTCCTTTATGGTTAGCACCCATACCTGAGGGGCATAGCTGCATATATTCAGACTGCAGGAATTTTGTTGTTTATACTGTAAGTTATTTAATGGCTTTTTGGATTTGTTCTTAGAAAAGACATCTGGAATGAATTGCTGCTGCACAGAGTTACAGAAGCAAGTAGGTACAATTTCCTTTAAGTGACATTATCCTCTTAACATTCTGAGAAATTAAATAATACTTCTTTTTCCCCATAGGTTGAACAACATGAACAGATTCTTCTCTTCCTCTTAAAAAATCTAACCAATCAAAATAAATTTGTTGGAAGGAAAAAATTGTTTAAGAGTTAAGTAAGTAAAATTTGATATTTTTGCCAGTTTGTAACCACCAACAGGACATCTCCAGCCACGTTGTCAGGATAGAGTTGATGGAGTGAAACACATCTTTATAAGGCTGTACTTTATTTTGTGACTTAATGATCTGAGGTCTGGTTGTAATGTTTTTTTCTGTTTTCCTAAATGTCATTTGATAATCTTCCTTTGACGCTGCTAATGGAACTGAGTTCAGGGTGTTCGGGTTGCAACCAACCACCTTCCCTTACTGTTGTTTGACTTTTGAGAATACTCATACTATTGACATGTGGAGGGACCTGTAAAAATTGGGTTGAAGTAAAGCGTAGCCTGAAAGTCTTTGTGCCTAGATGTGAGATTAACTCTCACTTTGTGTGCATTGCTATAAAAGTATTTAGCAGTTTTTGAGAAGAGGTTCTAAGGGGCCAAGAATGGAAAATGAGCTGCACTGATAGTATATTTAATTTCAAAACAAAACATACTCTCTTCTTTTGGCAGTGGTGATTGATTCTAGTGGTAAAAGACAGTATCAGTGAGTTTTAAACAATAATTCCCGTTATAGTTCCCTGCTAGTCTCGTTACTGTCTGGGATTCTTTGTTCTAAGATGGCTCTCAAATTACTTTGTGATCAATAGCCAATTAGAACTTCTCATCAAAATGAAGTTTTCCTTGTCACTCTGAGTTGATACAATTGCAGCCCAAAGCAAAGGATCTTTGACTGACTTAATTTGTGCACTGTTTTTGGCTGACCTGTTTGCAAATACCTCCTACTGGTCTCTGTGAGTTTCTGTGGGCATGGCAACTCTCAAGTAGGTATTTACTGGCTTCAGACATTCTCCATGTGATAATGTGCAATGTTTTGTTTCTGTTTCTAAGAAAGCACAGCCAAGATCTAGGCTGAATGTCATTAATGCAAGATCAAGAGTTTTGATTTTCATGATTTATTTCCTTCACAAGTTTTAGTATATTTTAAACAAACACTGACTTACAATTTCAGTAACACCTTTCAGTTTTTTCTCAATACATTGTTTTGATATGACTGCTGTTTTTACGTACTTGAGTTTAAACTCTTAAATTTAATTTCATAGATTAAGGAACATGCAACGACATGAACTCCTGGAATTAATTCCTAATATCAGATCATCATATTTTTAATCAAGTTGATTAACTTGTATATGCTTTTATATTTTTATCTGTGTGTAATAGGCTTTTTTTACTAAAGGTGTTGAGAGTGCTTAAACAACTTCAGATGAAATTTATATTTTCTATTGTTTCTAAATAGATTGAAGATGTTTAAAAAGCCATTTGATTTAAAGCATAGTATTCCCTACTATGAAAATAAATATGTATTTTGTCTACATTTGAATACAGTGTATACCTTATTTGGACACAATGCCTTATTTATAAGACATTTTTACATCTAGTCACATAGTTCATTTTCACACAGCCTTGAAAACAAGGTAAGACCCCATTTTATGGATGAGGAGGCCAAAGCTCAGCGAGGTTAAATGGCTGCCCAAAAGCCATACAACCAAGACTGGGAAGTATGTCTCGTGATTCAAAGCTGAGTTCTCTGTACTGCCCTCTGCTGTTTGTTTATCTGTATACTGTGCCACAGTATCTTTTTAGATTAGACCAGTTCTGAATGTCATGAAACTAAGGGGTTATATTCGGAGAAAAATACATACATGATTACCTAAGCACACTTGCTTCGTTGTAGTGAAAATATAGTTGAAGTTGAATATTTAGTACTTTAACTTATTCTTCCTAGTGATAGAGAAAATGTGTTTCCAATGTATTTCACCACCTCTGGAGAAATGTGTTTTGTTAGTGATTTAATTGTAAAATTGGTGTACTGGGAGTGATGTAAGGAGAACAAAACTCTTTGTAATATACTGCTCAAAAGTGGTAAGTTCTTCAGCATACAAGTTAATGTAAAATACTTGTATTTGAAGGAGAGTGCAAACAGCTGTAGTTAACATATAGCATTGTTATGGTGGTGGTGAATGTTTTTAACTGGAAGATGTGACTTAAATGTGTAATTTCAGTCAAAAATGAATTTTTTATTTGCTTGTACTTAAGATAGAAATTAAGAACCATGATGACTGAATTTTTATAAAAGGCATAATGATCATTGATTTTTCTCTTTCAGGAGCAGCCAGTCCCTTGGAGATAAACACTTAGGAGAGAGGAAACAGTGAAGGCTAGACTTAACAGAAGGACAGCATCTTGTATTTTTGTTTATTGGGATCTGTCTACATTTTCTTTAATGACTTTTCATGCCCTAAGTTTTGTTGGCTTACTACTCTTCTTTTAGATTGGGTAGTTTTGTTTTGTTTTTTCTCATACCAGATTTATGGGAATATTGGGAGGGGATACATAGGGACTTTCTACTGTATAAACTTTGTATTACATGTACTGAAGAAAAGATGACTCTGTGTTAATACTGGATAAATCTCGACGGATGCACAAGTTTTTTTTTTTTGGGGCTTTTCTGTATGTTCAAAATATTTCATAATACGATATGCCCTGCTCTCCTTGTCGTCCTCTGCCTCTTGCACAAATAAATGGTCATTGGTTTACTGTTGCTTCAGTCTCTGGGATCACTTTTTTTTTGACCTTTGTGCTTGGAGTCTGTCCTTGGATTGTGGACCACTCCTACTGGGGAAGGGACTTTTTCCTTCTCCTGTCATCCATACCCTTCCAGATTGCAGCCACTTAGATTTTTAGTATAGATAGAAATTGCCATTTTCTGAAGCACAAATATAGTTAACAATTTAAGTTAAAAATCTAAATTAGAGTATATATATTTTCTTGAATTTTCTTAAATTCTCCTACTCACATGCGCAGTGTTAAGGACCAGCTCACTTTCTTGCCAGCCCCTAACTTCCGAAGTTTGTATTTGGGAATTTTTCCATGATTTAAGTATCAACTTACAAGTATTGCAACCTATGAACATGTCACCAACACAAAGAAGAAACTTATAAGACATTTTTTTTTTTTTACTTTCACTGATAATGTGTGTCAGCTAATCTGGTAGATTGAATGGAATTGTTCCTCATATAAAGAGTTGTTCAAACAATGATGTGCTTCTATTAGATAAATGTTTATGTTGCTTTGCCCAATAAAACCCTTTCACTTCACAGCTATTCTTTCTCTTGTGTTCTTACTGCCAGCATTTTGTTAACTTCCTATTCTTATTTGCACATACTGTGTAATAGGAGCACTGGATACTTAGTTTGTTCATACTATGTTCAGTTTCAGCCATAATGAAAATGCAAGGAAAACCATGGAATCACAAAATTGGCCCTTTTATTATGGGAAGTTAAGGAAGCAAGTCAAAGAACACTAAAAATCTAAAGTTCATCAAATGCCACGGTTTTATGGTACTGGAAATTTGAACACAGTTTTAATTAAATGGAGTTTAATATTATTTGGTGCTTCAGCTATCTGCTTTGTTCCTAGAAGGAGACTAATATTATCTATAGCACTAATGTATCTATCTCATAATTATAAGGGTTAAATGTCCCCTGTATTACTTTAACATATTAACATACCAGACCACCAGGTCTTATTTCTGAGTAGGTTTAATATGTTTCCTGTTTTAATTAACATTCATTAAGTCAAGAAATAGTTAGCGAGCCCCAGCTAGGTGCCTGACATTGTGGTAGGTGCTGTATGTACTATTCAGTAGGGCCATGTATGGTCTATCACACCTGCCAGTTCCCATCTTCAGGTCCCCTCAAAATACCTAACAAATGGATTATTCCTGTAAATACAGAGACAATCAGACCCGTTTTTCCAGGGGAGAGATTTTTATCATGGATTAAACAGTGAAATTGGGTTAATGGGGGAAAATGACATTCAATATGCCTTTTGGTAGAATTGTTTTGTCAGGACAGCTAGAAATGTACAAGGCTCAAAATTGTGAGTGAGAGTGGTTCATATTCTGAAATCGAGTGCTCTTCCTGCATATGCTCCAGAAAACCGATAAGGTGAGGATCCTTACCAGCGTGACCCCTGGCTGCCAGATTCCAGGAAAGGAAGCAAGTCACTGCGTGAGGCTGGCTCCTGAGAGGCCGCCGGCCCAAGGCACTCAACTGTTAGTGTTACGAGTGGGCTCGCCACCAACACATCTGCCTGGATTTGGCAAACAGCTCTGCTGGGACCAGCCAAAGAGTGACACCTGGACCACACACCAGTGCCAGCAGTTCTGTAGCCAGACTCACGCCCAAGCAGCACTTAACTAAGTATAACAGTCTCAAGGGTGGTTTTCAGGGCTTAACTCATTAAAGAAGATTCTCAATGGTGGTTTTCATTTTGTTTTTCCAGATAAAAGGAATCAGAGGGCCGCCTGTGTTTCCAAACATGAATTGTTCATGGTAGGATGATTGGGCTTGCTAGAATTAGAGTAAGGTTCATTTACAGTTAGACTGCCACCCATTTGCACAGGGTGAGAGTTGCAGAAAGCTCACCCAGAGAAGGGCTAGTGTTTTTTCTACTGCCCTAAACATTCAAGATAACCTTTGGGGCGCTGTGGTCTAATTTCCCCAGAAAGATTTCTGAAACTTGACATTAGCTTTCTGATAACCTAAAATTGGGTTCATTTAAGGCTCTAGCAGCCCAGCCTCAGCCATTTTCCTGTGCTTTTACCTGAGAATTGGAGGTGATGCCATTACTTGTGGGTAACTTTTGATAAGGAGGCGCCCACCTCCAGTGAGTGATCTGAGCCTTCCAATAAGTGCAACGGATTGTGAGACTTATAAATCTGGTGGAAGCCTACCCCACCTCCAAGGTAACATCCAGATTCCTCAAAATGCATTCAACAAATTTATGCTAAGCCGTATATCTGTGTGTCAAAACTAAAGATAAAATTTGAAAGTATTGACAGTTTGAAGTAGAGTGCTTATGAGTTTTGGGTGTTGCGTGAATGACTACATTTATCCAAGGGTAGCCTCTGACTTGGGAGACATTCCGTGTATACTTGATTCACCAGAGAGCATCATATTTCCAAAAGGAAATCCAATAAAGCTTTGGGCATAATTATCCTTGGTATTAAGGAGTTGGGGTGTATACTTCCGTCCTTAGAACTGCCCCCAACCTAAGAGGCTTTGAAATGGCAGTATATCTGTTCCTCATGTTTACATTACCACCCCCCCACTCTCACCCCACCCCCCCCACACACACTTTTGACTATGGCTTAATCTGCTGCCCTTGGAGCACTTCAGATTTCGGCCCTTTATTTCCACTGGGATGGTTTCTTTGCCACTTAAGATGCACTGTTTCCTGTCCTTTTGTTTCTCAACAAGAAGGTTTTGGTTGGTGGCTGCTCTGTGGTTCTGAAAAATGCACAACTCTTACGGCTGTATTTTGCATCCCCTCTCTGGGCCTTTCCCTTGCCTTCATCATTTCAGGGACTGTAAAGCATTTGAATTGGGCTTCCATAGAGTTGGGAACCCTGGTACTCCTGACTTTCACAGCTTAGAACACTGCTGAGCAGTTCAAAAGTAAACCTCTTCTGTCACAAAGCCAGTAGGCAGAAGACCTGAACGGGGAGCCTCAGACATCCTCATCCCCAACACAGTGGTCTTTCCACCACTGTCCCCTGTTTCATGCTGAAGTCTCCATTTATCTGTGTCGAATTCAGAGCTGTCTTCATACCTTGTGTTCCCAAGTGAGACATGCAGTACAGGGCAATTCATGAATGAATGTGCATTTTAAAAGGGCACTTACTATGCAGAGTGCCAGGCATTTTGGGGCCACAAAAGTGAATAAGGCAAATTGGACTGAGGGGGGCTCACTTACAAGCCCTTTAGGATGATGTCCTTCATGGTGACTTTCTAAAATTCCACAAATCTTCACAAAGGAGGGGTTGCCATGGATGACAATTGTAGCTGCCCAGCTTCTCTGTATAAAAAGCTTCCACCCTTGGTAGTCTCCCATTCATCACGCTCCAGAGCCCCAGCCACCTGCATTTCCCGCCTCTCCACCTGCACACCTGAGAGACCTAGTAGGCACCTGGTCCAGATTATATTTGATGTGAAGGAGTTTGACGCTACTTGTATCTCCACCGGTATTTATAACGTAACCTTTTGCTTCTTAATCATGGGATGAAATGTAATGCACCACCAATTAAAGACATCAAAATGTCAGAAACGTCCAGAATTGAACTTGGGCTTCTCTAAGGTGAACTTGATTAGGCAAAGGTGTGTTGGGAAATGCTAAAAGCCAGTCCTAACAGGTGGGGTCTGCCGGTCTCAAACCTCTGCCGTGTCTAGAGGAGCACAGGCCACTAGCCACAGATGGCTACCGAACACTCAAATGTGGCTGGTCGAAATTGAGATGTAAATGTAAAATATAGCAGACTGTTAAAGATTTGGTAGAAAATCTATACTGATTACAAGTTGAGATATTTGTGATCAACTGGGTTGCAATTATTAAAGTGAAATTCTCCCGTTTCTTTTCAATTTTTAATGTGG
This sequence comes from Craseonycteris thonglongyai, assembly GCA_004027555.1. Classification (NCBI taxonomy): domain Eukaryota; kingdom Metazoa; phylum Chordata; class Mammalia; order Chiroptera; family Craseonycteridae; genus Craseonycteris; species Craseonycteris thonglongyai. Next base: position 21,578 of record PVKE010015490.1, read on the forward strand.
CTACTAGAGCATTTAAAATCACCCACGTGTGTGCCTTGCATTACATTTCTATGGGGTATTGCCTATCCAGAACCAGAGACCAACCTTCCCGCCAGGCATTTGGACCTGCAAGCAAGTCCCTGTGCACAGGTGTTCATGCAAGTACTTACACGGCTCTGGCACTGTTGGGAAGGCCGGAAGCCAACTGAGAAGCAGACAGAAATGTAACATTTTAAGAACTTTTTTTTTTTTAATGTGTAAAATATTCTTTTATTGGGGAAGCCAGGATGGCTCAGTGGGTTAAGTGCTCACTTTGCATCCCTGGGGACAAAGGATCGAATCCTGGCCCCGGCCCGTGTGGACCCATATGCTGAACTTCAGTGTGCTTCCCATGCGGGAGCACCCAGTTCAGTTCTTTCCCCCCAGTTCAGCCCCTGGCTCAAGGGGGCATGTCTCCCATGCTGGAGGCCCCAAGCCCAGTTCCTGCCCTGCGTGGCCCCCGCCCACCTGTGTGGAACAAAACGATCAGTTGAAAACTGATGATGTGCAACTATGGAGACTGCTCTGGGCCCTCCCCCTTCTCTCTGTCTCTGTCAAAAACAATAAAATAAATCTTAAAAAAAAATTCTTTTATTAGTCTATTCAATTGACATTTACAGGAGTAATGGAGGGAAGGTCATGGAAAAGAAGAAACAGGTCAACCTTTCTGGAGGGCAATTTGATAATACACATCAAAAAGCCTTAAATTGCATATGATCTCTACAGCCTAGAAATTTACCTTATTGCCATTTGAGTAATTGGATAAAAATGCAAATATATAATTGCATGATTAAAATTAAAAGTTAATGTTCAACAACAGCAGCTAGAACATTAAGTAGAAAGCTGTTCAAGACAGAAAATGAGAGCTGGTTATGAGGCTGTATGTATGGAATGAACTAAAAGATTGTGTGTATGTGTGTGTGTATGTGTGTGTGTGTATATATATATATATATATATATATATATATATATATATATATATATATATAGAGAGAGAGAGAGAGAGAGAGAGAGAGAGAGAGAGAGAGACTGAAAGAATATTCACCAAAATGTTAAGTGATTATCTCTGGGTGGTGGAAGACATGTGGTTTTTCAACTTAATTATTGGTATTTTCATTTTGTGCAATGACACTTCTTTTTTTTAATATTTATTTTTATTGTTTTTGACACAGAGAGAGATACAGAGAGAACGGGGAGGGCCCAGAACAGTCTCCATAGTTGCACATCATTGGTTTTTCCACATAGTTTCATTCCACAGGTGGACGTGGGGCTGCACAGGGCAGGAACTGGGCCAGGATCTCACCCCGGTGAAAACCGAACTGGGGGCACTCCCCAGTTCAGCATATGGGTCCGCAAAGGCCCGGGGCCGGGATTCAATCGTTGGTCCCTGGAGCTGCAAAGTGAGCACTTAACCCACTGAGCCATCCCGGCTTCCCCTGACACTTTTTTAATGAGGATGAAAACTATAGATGATGCAGTGATAGCCATAATGTATGGAGTGCGTACTATCAAGGCATTGTGCTGTTTTGCTTTGTGGCCTTTGATTTTTAAAAAGCAATCACCTTCTAGACTTCAAAGGGGCTACTGGCCAAAAGGTCCGCGTAGTACCGCGCAACTCCAATGATAGGGCAGCCAGGTAAACTCCGGCAATTGCCATGACAAATAGAAAGGATGCCAAAGCCAACATTTTCGCCTGAGTCGGAGCAATAACTCCTGCGGAGTCGACAGCGGATGGCACAGTTCTCGCTCCTGCTCGGATCAGAGGCTGGGACCGGGCGCAACAGTAAGTGTCTTCGTTTATTTGTCGACCTCGGCCAACAACACCTTGTGTAAGACGCCCGAAGCGAAGCGGGGCGGGATTCCCAGAAGCGCCCAATGCACCTCCGGAGCCGAGCTCCCCGCCTCCCCTCGCGGGGAAGCACAGGTGTCCCACGTGGCTCCCAACCCCTGCGCCCCTCTTGCGGGCCTGCAGCGCCCCCTGGCCCGAGCCGATCGCGCCCGGGTCCCGCCGTGGCCACCTCGCCAGGCCGGTCCCGGGGAGTCTCCGTCCCGCAGGAGCCCGCGCGCCCGGGGCCCCGCTAGCGACCTCGGAAGAAGCGCAGGGTACTTAATTCGCCACCCCAGGACGGGAGCCCGATCGGCCGGCAGGCGTCCCTATCCGGGGCGAGGAGACCGTGCGGCCTCGCGTGGGCTTTGTTCGGCATTGTTGGCACTTACCTGCGCTCGGCCGCGAGGCCCGCGGGTCTCCAGGGGCAGGCGGTGTCGCGGGCAAGAGCGCCCCTGGCGCACGCCTCCTTGGGGGCTCCCCGCCCGCAGCCCGCGCGAACCCGCCAGGGAGACGGGAAAGGGGCGTGTGGCGGGCCCCAGAGCTGCCCTTGTTTTCGGTCCCGGGCACCGGAGCGCGCAGACCGCAGGTAAGAGTTCAGGGTCTCGGTGCCTGTGGGTGGCGGAGGGAACCGCATTAAACCCGAGCTGCTTGTCACAGTCTGGGAACCCCCTACCTAACCTGGCGGCTGCAAAAGGAGCTTGTCTTCTGGATAAAGGTTTTGAGGACATGCCCAAGGCCCATCCCCCCTTTTCAGAGCATCTGCAGGTGTTTCGTTTACTCCTGTGCAGTTTTCCAAGGCCACTGAGTGCCCCCAGCGACGTCTGCACCAGAGGGGTCCGCTGTCCTGACAAAGTTGCCATTGGGCGCTGAGAAGTCCAGGGGATGTGTCTTCGGTGGTGATTTCACATACTGGCGACCTCAGAGACACACGTGACCTAGCCCTGCCTGCACTTCTCTCCTGCCCAGGGCCTAGGCCTGGCCACCTGCCGCTGGGACCATAAATGGGAGGGTCTCAGAGTCGCTCCTTTGAAACTTGCCAGGGGCATCATTTAAAAACCTGGTGGGCACCCAGGCAGAAGAGAAGGGAGGAAACACCTTTTCTTGTGGAACCAACAGCTGTCCAGCTGAGGGGACTTTCAGTGGGGACACTATGGGGGGTAGCTTGGAACTGAATAATTAGAACCTTACAATTTTCAATGATGGCATCCTTTAATTAACAAGCAAACAAAAATCTCTAGAACTAAGTCAGCAGTATCCAACCTTTTGGCTGCCCTGGGCCACATTGGAAGAATTGTCTTGGGTCCCATCTAAAATACATTAACACTAACAATAGCTGATGAGCTGGAAAAAAAAAGAAGTTGCAAAAGATCTTACAGTATTTTAAGAATTTGTGTTGGTCCACATTCAAAGCCGTCCTGGGACACAGGTTGGACATGCCTGTTCTAAGTGTTCTATTTTTTAAAGATTTATTTTTATTGTTTTTGACAGAGAGAAAGACAGAGAGAGGTACAGAGAGAAGGGGGAGGGCCCAGAGCAGTCTCCATAGTTGACAGCATTAGTTTCCCATATAGTTTCACTCCACAGGTGGGCACGGGGCTGCACAGGGCAGGAACTGGGCCAGGAGCCTCCTGCATAGGCCCCGGCAAGAACTGAACTGGGGGGCACTCCCCAGTTCAGCATGTGGGTCCGCCTGGGCCGGAACCGGGATTTGATCCTGGGGCTCCAAGGTTGCAAAGCGAGCTCTTAACCCACTGAGCCATCCCAGCTTCCCTCCAAGTGTTTTATAAGTTGAGTTCTAAAAATTCAAGCTGTATTTGGCTTTCAGTACGACATATTAAGAAATGTGCATATATTGAGAAACCAAAGGAACAAGTCAGAAAAGTCAGAGGTAGCATTGCATTGGCAAAGGCCATGGTGGTTCATGTGTAAATACGCTCACTTTCAGTGGGCATAGCCATTCTCTTCTTAAGGCTGATGGGGGTACCAAGCGTCACCAGGCTGTCCTTCGTGTGGAATATGGCCCTTACTCTTTTGTAGAAATCCAGCTCAGAGCCATCTCTTGACCATGTAAGTATTTCCCAGACGAGATCCCTAGGCAAAACCATTAACGATGTATTTCCCTGTAAATCTGGTTTTGGGTCTGTCATCCAGAGTTTATAGTAGCTACAGGCATACCTTGTTTTATTGTGCTTCACAGATGTGTTTTTACAAATTAAAGGCAAGACCCTCCACCAGCAAAAAAAAGTTACAGCTCACTTTATTTCAATACTCGCTATATTGCAGTGGGCTGGAACCAAACCTGCAGTGTCTCCAAGGTGTGCCTGCCTTTCTCCCCCTCCGCCCAGTAGGTTTGGCTCCCCTGGAATGAATCATAGTCAGATGCCCATGTGCTTACGTATGAGAACACTGAGACCTACAGAGGGTGGAAGGCTGCCTGAGGCGAGTGGGAGAGCCTACCTACCAGGAACTGGGACTCCAGGGTTGTTAATGAGCTTCATAAATGGCACAGCCATTAATTGGCAGGTGATGACATTGGGGATCAACTACTGGTGAAAATGTAAAAGCCTTTTGTTAAGAATGCCACCACTAGGTGCACATTGCAGGGAGCCTTGTCATTGCATCCCCAACACCTCGGAGGGTGCTGGGTCCAGGGCACATGCTTAACGGTTTTTGTTGAACCAGTGAAATTTCATATAATTATATCAGGGAGTCAGCAATCCTGTGATGTGTGTTAGAACAGTGGTCCTCAAAATTTGGAATTCATAGATCAGTAAAAAAAAAAAAAAAAAAATTGTTTTATTCCGAGGACTGTAATGGAATGGCTAATGTTTGATTTTATCTCACAAGGATAGTAAAAGAAAAAAATTCTTTTTATCATCTACGAGACTATTGGAGGTCTCTTGGAGACCCAGCACGGGGGAGGGTCTATCAACACCCCTACTTCAGCATCACCCCAAGCCAGTTCCCCGGGACAGCTGAATACACACCTGAAGTCCTTCCTTAGCTGATCCTTTCATCTTCTAAGCAGCCCCTGCGCTTATTCGCCCTCTTCCACCTGCACATTTACCAGCAGGGCTTCCCGGAATATGAGTACTGTCCTTGGTGCCTCACTCTCTTTGCTGATCCTGAGTCCCTTCTCTTAAACTGGATTTCCATTTTAGAACTGATCTCCATTTAGAATACTTAGCCCTGGCCCGAGGGCTTTTGCATTGTGGTCTCCTGTGATCCTGGCAACAGCTTTTCCTGGTACATGGAATGGGTGATATCACCCCCAGTTTTTGAGGGAAGGAAATTGAGAGTCTTGACGTGGAGGAATTTCCCGGAGAGGTACGTTCTCAGGTCTGCTGATGTCTGAGGAGTGCACCTTCCATGTCATCTGTACTGCACACTTCTTGTCATGATTGCACTGTCTGCAACCAGAAGACCTGGGCTGGACCCCACATTTGGTTTACCAGCTCTGTGATGTTGGACCCCAATTTCGCCAATGCTATTTTCATGTATAAAAGTGGAAATGATTGTGTCTACCCTATTGAGTTATGAGGATTGCTAAATGAAATACGAGGGCTGAGTGGAAAGTATCCAGCGATGTAGCCATTCTCGTTATATTGACAATGGCTGGATTTTTTTCATACAGTTATTGTATATTAGGTGTAATAATAATCTTTTATCACCATACATTTGGAAAGTATTTTACCAACAGGATGGATGGTAAAATCTAGTTGGTATTTCACTGGATGTTTATATACCATTTCACTGGGTTGTCACAACATTGCATGAGTTTATAAAACTGAAATTCTCCTCCTTCGATAGATGAATGAACCGAGGTAGGGGAAGTTATTGCTTGCAGAATTACCCAGCTGGTTATAAGCAGAGCTGGGCTGCAATTTGATCTCTGACCCTTCTGTCCTGTGTATGTGCTTCTCAAAATCCCAAGGCAGTAGATTTGGGTCTTGTACACCTTAAAGGATTTTCAAATATCATCAAAACCTCTTTGGCTAAAAGTGTCTCTTAGCAGGTGTAGCAAGTGTGGGAGGCCCTACGATTTATGCCCATCTGCCCAGTTTCCTCCCCACTCGTCCAGGGAGGGAGTTGTTGGTCTGTTGGTGCTGACTTCTGGTTGTCAGACTGTTGGGTCCTCGAAATTTGTGATTCTCTTAGGGGGAGCAGGACTATACTCAACAGCATTTCAAATGCTCTCCCTGCCTCATCAAACTAGAAATGTGTTGCCCACGTCCCTGGATTCTGGGCCTGGGCCAAGTGTTTTGCCAAAAGGATAAGAAAGGTAATTGTTACAGTGAAAGACACCAAGGCTTCCTGGCCAGCGACTTCTAGCTCCGATTTGAGTCTTCCTGTTCAGGTGTTTGACTGTTCTGGTAAGGGGCTCAGGTTTCCATCCCTCCCGATTGAGAGGAAGGAGGCTGCCAAGGGCTAATCTCATATGAGGGGTTGGAACTGCGTTTTCTAAGGAGGTGGAAGTGGTTTCCTTTTTCACCCCACACGCCTTTCATTTCCCATCATAGGGGAGAAGGCGGCCATTGTCCTGTAAAACTGCCTTTTGCTATTGCCCTTCCAGCCCTTCTTTTTCAAAAGTAGCCTTGTTTGGGCCTTGGTTTCTTCCTGTGTCAGGGGAAATGTAATCCCAGAGTGCAATGTTTTGAGGTGCCCTGCAGTGACCCCCCCCCCCCCCACTGTCCTGCTGTTCCACATGCCCCCAGTACTGTGTGGAACCAGGATTTGAAGACAGCGATCAGATGAGAAGATTTGGGGGGCAGAGGGGTTAGGGGGCATCTAAGTCCATGTGGGAAAGTCCCCCAAACCGGGAATAATGCATGGAATTAGCATGAGGAATGGAACAGAAAGAAGCAGCTGTAAGGGAAAAGGCTTGACCAGGTGTACCTGGGAGGGACTGGTCTGTTTCTGCCCCGAGTTGCAGACTACTCCTGACTACTTTGTACAAGAATGCAGAAAGCTCTGGAAATCTTCTCATGTGCTCCAGTGTGGGAGTTGCTGGCAGGTTATTAGCTGGGTGGAAAACTGCCGAAGGGCAGCATTCTGGGTGGCAGACTTTCAATTATACTTCTGTTTTTCTCTCTCCTAATTCCCCAGAATCAGGAAGGTGATGGCTTGAACAGATCACTGGGAGGCCAGAATGGAGTCCAATCTACTTATTAGCTCTGTGATCTAGGGTCCAACACTTCTCCATGCCTCAGTTTTCTCATCTGTAAAAAGGGGAGTAATACTTGCACTGGCTGGCTGTGTGGATTAGGAGAGAAAAGACACACAAGTATGGAGCAGCACCAAACACAGTAAATACTCACTAGGTGGTAGTAACTGTTGCTTTTTACTATGGAATGCATCCTTTTAAAGAAGTTTTCAGATGTAAGGTTGTATTTAAAGCATCAAATTGGTATTTCAAGGAAGTTTTGATATGGGAGGAGGGGATAATAAACTGAATATTTGAAACAATTGGTTGGGCATAGATACAAAAATGTGCTATTATACTTCAGTGTTGAAATAGCATTTGTTTTATTTATCTTTATATAAAAAAAGGAATTCAGTCTGTGCAGTGAGCACAGAGATTCATCTGGTTTAGCTTACGCAGTAGGCCCCTCTGTCTGTTTTTAATTTACCCAGCAGGCACCTCTGGCTCACCTACTCTGTGCCAGGCACACTCAGCAGGGGCTCCAGTAGAGACTAAGATGCAGTGGCTCCTCCCTGAGGCGCTTGCCACCTGGCAGGCAAGATAAACACCTTGCAGGTGGGCTGTGTGACAATAGGGGTTGTGTTGAGGATGCGGAAGGAAGTGCTGCTGAGGCTCTGGAGATGCATGTCTTATCCCAACCCTGATGAGGACGCACTTGACTTCTCGCTTTGATTTGTAGATTGCCCACATACCCTTTGTTTTTAAGGGGCAGAGACTTAGGAGACTCTGGAAAAACATCACCTGGGCAAGTAGGGACACCTAAGGGAGCGTGATGAAGCTACTCAGGTTTATTTTCTTAGCGGAAGGAGGGGGCCCATGTTTACTGAACACCCTACCGTGCGGCAGGAACCTGCCATACTTCCTTCTATCTTGTCTTCTTCACAGCAGCCTAGGAGGCTACTAGAATCTCGGTTCTATAAAAAATTAACAGGCTTGAGCCTCTCAGTCCTTCCTGCATGTGCCCAAGATCCGAAGCTGTGCCCCCAGAAAATCATCCTGAACTTAAGGACTACATAGCCTTGCGACATCCTCTACCTCTGCCCTGTACTGGCCTAGGCCCCAGGCCTCGCCCCTGCCTGGCTCCTGGGTGGTAGGTGGGGACTTGTCCTGCTTCTGTTGGTGGAGGGAGAGGAAAGACGATGTGTCCTTGAGGGAAAGGGAAGTGCCTTGCTGTCCTGCACCAGGGTGACACTAGCTGGATGAGTGGGCCCCTCAGCCGCCCCCTCTCCTCTCTGTCCACCTTTCTATCCTGGATCCTGTCTGGGGAGCTCCTGACTACCCCACTCTTGCAATGCTGAATCTCTGCTTTCACCTCGATTAGGTGAAACCATGAGCCTTTTAGCTGTTTGAAGCTCAAAGACTCTCAGCTGGTTGGGGCATTTGATTTCGTTGGTTTCAGAAGTGTTTTGAAAGCCAGGGAGCTGAATCTACAGGGGAAGAGGGTGTGACCATCTAGGTCCGTGATGGAGGGGCTCTCAAAGGGTTTTTTTTAAACCAGAACACACCTTAGCAGCATGTGGTACCACCTCGTTTTGTAAGTGAGGGCCCCCTGTCAGGGTCACACTGCACCCGATGAGAAACGGGGGCTTCTAGATTCAGGGTGCAGGTGCTTTGTCCCTACAGGGTCACTACAGGTGTGCCATCTCAGTGGGAATGGAATTCTGAGAGGGAGCTCAAGGTCCCTGAGATGACCTTGGCTCCAGAAGTGGCCTGGTTAGGGGAATGAGCATTGGATAAGAGGCAGGGACTTGAGCTGTGTGACTGTGCAGGCCACCCCTCCCCCTTCTGAGCCTCAGGGACCTCTTCTGCTCATCTCTGAGGTGTGTACTGTGCACTCAGAGTCTCCTCCTTCACATCATCTTGTAACCTTCTCACGCCCCAGCTCCCCATGGGTGGGAATGCAGGTCTATGGGGTAAGCACGCACAAACCCACTGTTGATTCATCCTCCTGCGATACCAAGTAAGGTCTGGCCATAACGCCTGTGTGAACATGACGTGTGTCATTTTGAACTTTTCCGCCGAAGAATTTGCACTTCCTGGGGGTCTGTGCTTTTTTCAAGGTCATCATTGCTCTCAGCCTGCACAGTCCATCCTCTCTGGATTTGTACTCGTTTTGCCTTCACAGTGGAGAGGTGGGTTTTTAGTGCCCCTGCGGAGGCGGCGGAGTGAGGGCTCATCAAAGAAGTCCATGTAGTGCCAGTTAAGGTCAAGGCACTTTGGTGTGTTGCTAGAGACGACCAGGAAACTCCTGCCCTGTTTTGGAGAACTGGGAGAGGTGGGGAGGTTGGAAAACCCTGGATACATAAGCTGGCCCACCTGCCTTGTTGCCCGCGGTCTAACATGCAGGAGAGGGGCGCTTGTTTAAGATGATGAAGGGACTTCTCGAGCTGGGCAGCGGGTCGCAGTGATGCATGCCGTGTGCCGAACCCCTGCGTACCACATGCGGCGACTGACCACTTCCCCTGCCCTTGTCTCTAGAACCTGGGGTTTTCCTGAACCCCGGCAGTGTTTTTCTTTCCATTTCTTGGCCTGGGGTTCTCTCTTCAGAGTTCTCTCTTACGTGAGTGCCAATGTTATTTGTTTAATGGAAGGAAGTTTTCCTAAGACCCACATGTGCCATTACCTCACTCTTCCAAGTCTTCCCAGACAAGTTTAATGCAGAGAAACTGCAGGGTGAGATCTTGAATGTGAAAAATAGAATTTCTAGAAGCTTTTATCAAGATAATTTTATAGATAGTTCCCTGTTACATTATACTGGGGGTGGGGGAAATCTAAATTTCATTCTCTCTGACCCCTTTCAGTTCTTATACTACATGCACACTTGCTTAGACCTCAGATTGTCTGAACTGTGCATCCTATCTGTGACTGAAAGATAGCAATGCATTTCCTGGGCCTCACAACTAACATTAGAGGTAGACCTCAGAGGTGCGCCCTGAAGAAATCAAAGTGACAGTCATAGTTTCTTATTCAAAGTGCTCCCTTTCCACCCTAATGCTTTCTTCAAAAATTAATAAATAATCAGGCTCCATGGAACTGAACTTTATCCATACTGTAAGCATTATTAGGCAATAAATGAAAAAAAAGAACCTTGAAAACATACTTTTGCTTTTTACTCAGCCACATTGCTGTTTATAAATAATATAGAAAGTGCAGACTTGGTGACCTTCATAAAATGAAAATATTGAAATCAGATCGTCAACCTGTCAGAGTCTAAATGCTCATGAAGAAATAGAGATGCTGAGCGGGAGGGGACTCCCCCAAGGTCACATGGCTGGTCAGGGCCCAGCTAAGACCCTGTCGCTTCATTCTGGGCATAGAGCTCCTTGCCCAGGTCTATGAAGGAGCTAGGAGGTCTGGGGGGCGGGGGGGAGGCAGGTGTCTGGAAAATGTGAGATTGCCCTTTAAAGTCAAAGTCATCAGAGGGAAGTCACCAGTGCTCTTTGGGGCTTTGGGTCTTCTTCAGGCTACTGTGGTTATTGCAGTGAGCATGGGCCTCGGGGGTCATGCTTGTGTCCGGAAAAGGCCGGGGAGCTGTCGTCTCGTTTGAGGGTGTGACTGGAGGAGCTCACGGCTGACGCTGTTCTTCTTGTGCTTGTCCTAGCGTCATACCAACATGCCCTCTGTCCTGTTGCTGGAAGCCATCTGCATTTTCCTACTTGCTGGAGGTAAGTTTTTGTGGTGGGGCTGTGGTGTTGAGGGGTGTGGTTTGCCGCCCATACTGTCAGTTTTAACTTCTAAAGGTCTCTCGAATGCATCTGCATTATTTCGCTCCATGGTCACCTGCCTCGTCTGGGCCCCATCATCTTGTGCTGAGATCACTCCAGTTGCCTCCGGACTGGTCTGCCTGGTTCTCCTCCAGCCCATCTGTCACCCAGCAGCCACTTCAAAATGCAAATCTGATCTAACTTGGTTAGAAGAGGAAGTGACCATCACAGTCCTCATCAGCTCCCTCTTCCAGGGGGTCCTCTGCAGGGTCCTGAGGGTAATTTCACAGGGGAACCATGGAGCTGCCACCCCGGCACAAGGAGGGCTCACCTGGTGCCTGGCATCTGCTGGGACAGCTCAGGGCGGGGCACAGAGGAACGTTAGCTGAGTGACATCTTTAGGGAGTGGTCTCCGGTCCAAAGCTTCACTCTCTCCTAGCTGGGGAGACAGCTGGCCTGTCTCCAGCTGGAGAACTTGCTGGTAAGACATTTAAAAAGGAGCAGTCTTTTCCTGGAGGGCCTCAGGGATTTCAGCTCCTGGGACCTTAGCCAGTAATTGACTCATGGACTTGGTTAACAATTCTTACTGCCCGCCTGAGTGTGAAGAGCTGAGCTAGGCTCCAGGGACCATGGAGGACGGATGAAAAGGCTCCTGCCCATGGGAGCAACACTCCATTATGGGGTGCAGTGGGGCCCCACAAACTGGGATCTTGATGTCTGAATGCAGTGAGGCCGAAAGCCTCTGTTTTCTGGAAGAACAATTTGCTGAATTATTGAGTGATTTTGTGCCTTTTTTTTTTTTGGTGGAAGAGTGGGGCTCCTGCCTCTCTGCCAACATCTGCAATTTTTAATGGAAGTGGACAATTATTTCTTTAACTGTCTGTTTTTGTAGTTTGTCTTGTTTCTGCCACTGGTGGCAAAATGACAGCGGCAGTTGAAGACTGTCTTAGACCTCAGGTGAAATACTTGCCTGGCAGCTTTGCACTGAGGAGCTAGCTCACAGCTGGGTCAGCACGTTGGCCTAGAATAAGGTGACCAGACATCCCGCTTTTGGCGGGACAGTCCCGATTTTTAACAATTTGTCCCGCGTCCTGCGGCGTT
>PVKE010015491.1:0-33374 GCA_004027555.1 Craseonycteris thonglongyai
GTTCTGCATATAGTAAGGGTCTATCAAATGTACCTGTAAGGATAACTGTGTTGAATTTTCGAAAGACAGTTACCAGGCCTATGTTACTTGTACCTGTTTGTATTTTTGTCTCCCCAAACAGTATTCACTAATGAAACCATCACCTAGTAAAAAGCTGCATAGAAGTTCAGTAAAAAGGGTGTCTGTGAGCCACTGGTGAGAATCTCCTTCAATGCACATCAGGTGCTTAGGAAAGCACCACCTCATTGCTATTTTGTTGTTTTTGTTGTTGTTCTTATTTTTTTTGTGACATGTAGAATTTTACTTTAAGTCCATTTGTTGGTAGAATTTTTCTTGCATACTGTAAATTCATATAAATAAATGTTATCAAGCTAATTTTATATTATACCACAGAATATCCTCAAAGTAGAATAATGGTTTAAAAATAGCCATCCTTTGTAATATATTTGTATTAGGTTATAAAGAAAATAATTTAGGGAGTCAAGGAAAAAAAAAGGAACAAGTTGGCTGAAATTTCAGCAGAGGCCACCCAAGATGAACAGTTCATGGCAGTGGAAACTAGTTTTCCACAGTCTATAATGACAACTAAAGAAGACACAGCAGTAGGTAAAAGCATGAGTTTGGAACTCAGAACATCTCTGTCCTTGTCTCAGTGAGCATTGCATGTTGGACAAACTGCAGAACTTCTCTATGTCTCTGTGTTCTCCTTTTAAAATATATATTTTTAAACTTGCTTAGTTCTAACACATCCTTTTTTCTGAGTACATTTCTTTTTCTTCACAAAGCACTAAAGTACTTAAGCTATCCTCTATATGAGTTTCAGATCAGAAAAAGTTCTCTTAAAAGAGTAATCTACTTAATTTCATATGTTCACCTATAGAATGACACATCTCAGTCACTTTAAATTCTGAATCCAGAAAAGTATAGCTGAGAAATGAACATGTGATTTAATCTAGCTCATGGCAAATGTGTTAGACCAAAGCTAGCACATTATAAGACTTGTAGAATTTGTCAATTCATGTGAGCCTTAAAGCTCTTTGTTTGGTTTTTAAAACTGAAATGTTTTATTTCAAGCTGCCAACCAGAAGCATTTGCACCCTATACAAATAAAAGAATACTAAATAGCCTTTTTGTACATTGGAAGATTAAAAGCTGTGATATAGAGATAAGAAACTTGACTTCATGTATATTGTGTCTATGGCTGCAATCACCTCATTTTGAAGATGTGACATGTTAGAACTAACTGATCATAAAAAAATATTACCTGGTCAACCTCTCTTTTCTGAGCTGCATTAAAAGATATAGGTATGGCCCCTGTTTGTTTCTTTCCTTTGAGAAATACAATAAATAATCTTCTATGCAAAGTCAGAATTTAAAAGGTTAGCCATTTATAACCATTCATGTAGAAGAACATCTCAAACTGCTCTCCTGTGGGTTTTCTTGTTTTCATTTTTTTAAGATTTATTTTATTGTTTGAGAGAAGGTAAGAGAGAAAGAGAGAGGGAAGCGGGGAGGGCCCGGAGCAGTCTTTGTAGTTGTATATTATTATTTGGTGACATTGTTTCCTTTCATACAGGTTGATGTGGGGACATGTAGTGCAGGAAAAAAGCCAGGGTCCTCACGCACTTTCGCCACCATTGCAGCAGTTACCATTTGCACTGCAGTTCAGTATATGGGTCTGTACAGGCTGAGGCCAGATCTCCATCGCTGGCCCTTGCAGTTGCAAGGCAAGCACTCAGCCTGTTGAAGTATCTGAGCATCCCTTCAAACTGCTCTCAGAGTGGAAAATAATTTAAATCTCCATGTTTTACAACTAAAAATAATCATCATTGAACTGAGAAAAGAAAAAATATAAAGAATTTTTGGTAAATTTTTTACAGAAAATAGTGTACAATATAAAGTTATTAAGATAATATTGATAATACCTGCTTGGATTTCAGAAATAAGACCAATTTACCAAACATTATTTTGGAACTTCTCTTTCTAAATTTATTATAAATAATATTTGGGGTTAGGTGCAATGTATTTTTTTCAATTTTTATCTCTTAGGCTTTTTTTTCCTTCAATATTTGTTGGCCTCAAAAGATGTTTACTTTCAGAAGGTGCTGCAATTAAAGTTTGTGGCTTTTTAACATAAACAATGTTGGCACTATTCTTCGTTTACTGAACATCCATAGTTCTCCTTGTGACAAGATGTCAAGAAAAATGTCTGAAAAGACAGGTTAGCTTCTCAGAGACAATTAGTGATGCACTTCTCAGTGATGTGCTGCTCCCCGACAGAGTGCCCCTCACTGTTCCTGTGTGCAGTGATGTGATGTCGGAACTGTTTGTTTGCTCTGCCATAAGACAGCATTAGCAGATGTAATGGGAACAGATCACTCATTTGCAGAAATATTTATGGTAGTGCTTTCAAAGGAACATTCAATCCGCAGATGCAATTGATGAAGCATGTAGCAAGGACTGTTTCTAAAACTATGTGGGCTAAAATGTCATCCTATAAGGCAGTTAAAATGTGTTAATATGTCTATAAGCAGAGATTAGAAAATGGTGGCTGTCATATTTGAGTAAATTCACTGCACGTGCATTTTCAGTAAAATGAAAGGGAGTAATTACGTATGTTGAGAGGGCCAGGTTAAATTGCCTTCATTTAAAAGGAAAGCTTGCCTATCACACATTTTATGCTGCCCAGTAAGGAACCTCTTCATATCCAAAAAAATACCTTCTTTTGTTGGACAAAGCTTTTTTTTTTTTTTAACATTATAGATATTGTTTTCTGAGTAGTACCTAAAATCACATTTTGCTGCTCTTGAATGCAGCACATTTTAATGTGAAATTGAGCCAATCTTACTCTTTTAGACTGCTGATAAATTTTCTATCAAAAAGAAAAAGCTATAGAAGGTGTATTAATTTAACAGATGCACATAAGTGGGATGCTGTCCACAAACAGTAGCTTTGATTCCTCATAGGAAGGAATTGCATTCTTTTGCTAAGCACCTCACTGTGCTTTAATGATTGAATGTCTATTAGCCCAAAAGCTCCCTAGAAGCAGGTCATAAAATATGCCCAGCCAAAAGATGCTGGCAAATCTTTGTCAAAAGTTTGCCAAAAGTACTGAGAAATCCCTGAAAGGGCAAGCAGAGACAGCTAAATATGTTCAGCTAAAAGCCCAGAAGTACCACAGGAATATAACTTTTGGACACTTTTTAATACTTTAATTATTTTGGGCTACTTAGTGCAGTGATAATTTACTAAATAGGAGCAATTTACTAAAGAGACTCCAGAAATGTAAAAGAATTATTGAACCTCTAAAAAAAAGTACATAGTATTTGCTCTGAAAAGATGAGACCCTGCATTTCCAATAAAGTTGATTTACTATTTAATGCACATCTGAAACAGC
Source organism: Craseonycteris thonglongyai (assembly GCA_004027555.1). Lineage (NCBI taxonomy): Eukaryota > Metazoa > Chordata > Mammalia > Chiroptera > Craseonycteridae > Craseonycteris > Craseonycteris thonglongyai. Next base: position 3,398 of record PVKE010015491.1, read on the forward strand.
ATGGTGTTGATTCAGAGAGCAGTTTGTAGCAATTTGATTTACACTAATCAAATGAAATGGTGCATTTTCCTGACACATAAATGAAGTACAAATCTTAAAGAATTACTTAAGAAAATAGCTATTTGAAATGTTTAGTCAACATGATGGAAGCTAGTGGACATTTCACACTTACATTAAATGGATGGAGTTTAGTTGTCTTTAAAGATACATCTTTGTAATCATCCATCTTGTAAATTTGCTTTAAGAAATAAGAAGCTTGTTCTTCTAATTTTATTTAACTTTATATCAAAAATATTTTTTAAATATATGAGACATGGAGAGTAGAATGAAAAAGTCCAGCCAGACAGGAGTTTGAAAGAAAGAAAATATTGTATCAGAAGTGATGCCTTTATATGTTTCTCTTAAAAAATGGATTGGGTGTTTGTGTGAAGATAGAACTTTTATAAGGTTCACTTTCTACACACAGGTACTGAGCATCTGCTACATGCCAGGCACAGTGCTAGGTGCTAGAAATGTAAAAGTGCATACAATTTGATCCTTTTATTTAACAAACTCAAATTTATTATTAAAGATAACTTGATGTTACAGAATCAACTAGGAGGGCAACCAAACCAGGTCTGACAGGTTAGGGAGATCTCCCAAATCCTGAGATGAGCTGTAAGAACAAATACTTTGTTGTTTTTCAGGTAAATAGTGGAGTTTGTCTGGGCTCAAGGAGCAATGAGCCTGAGGGGTAAAATATGGTTTGGACAAAAGTGTGGGTATGTGAGCATGCCCTGCAGATTAGATGGGGATGTGTGTGGTGGGCGAAGACAGAGCAGATGGAGAGAAACAGAAGACAGAGCAGAATGGAGGTGGCAAGCAGATGTCACACCATGAAGGATACTTAGGCTTTGCCAGAATCCCAAAACTAATTCTGAGGATCCTCAGAAAACATAGAAGGCTTTTAAGTAAGGCAGTGATATGATTATATGTGTCTTTTAGGAAGAGGAGTGAAGAAGAATTGAAATGGTTAATAAAAAATGGAGGCAGGGAGATACATTAGAAGGCTGTTGTAGTAAAGATGAAGACCTAATTTTAGTCATTCATAGTATGGGAGACCTGACAGATATTGAAGTGGTAGAATCAAATTCAACTCAAGAAAAATTCTGTGTGGGAGATGAATGAGAGAAAGGGCTTGTATGAAGTTCCATTTGGGGGTAGGCAGGTGGGTGGGTGGGTGGGTTGGTTGGTTGGTTGGTTGGTTGGTTGGTTTTTAAAGATAACTAGAGGGATAGGATTGACTCTAACCAAAATATAAGAGAAGAGGAGGGGAAAGGAGAAGGTGACAATTATACGGTATGTGTTGTGTTTAGTGTGGGTCTGGAGATTATCATATAGATTCGGGCTGAGCTACAGATGTTGAAGTTACTAAAGGATGTCTTTAATTTAAGAAAAGAGAGATTTGAACAAGTTCCAATTTTGAGAATGAAAATGAAATGAAATATAATAAAATTAAATGAAAGCATGGCAGAGAAGTTGAAGATGGAACCAAAAGAGGAGATGGTTATAGCTGCCACTGAGCAGACAGAGCTAACACAGACATGAACAAAAGAGAACAAAGAGATTTGGATGCAGACAAATTGGAAGGTTCAGGGTATGAAACGGGCGTGGGTGGGGTGGTGCACTCACACAGAAGTGAATAGATTGGTATTATTACAAATGAAGGTTCTCCAACTTCAACCAGATCTCAGCACTGTCTGAGAATCATTTATGTGTATGTAGCCAAATCCTTTAACCCCAGAGTAAGATAACTCGGAGAATGATATTCTACATTGGCCCTTAGATTTTTCTATTTATCTAGATTTCACCTACAATGGTCATTTGTTTGATAACACATTTTCCTGGGGATTTCCCTTTCCTGTGTCTCTCCTCCACTGCCCACTAATGCTTCCTGGACTCACTTCCAGTATAAACAATATTTTTTAAAGATTTATTTATTGTTTTTGAAAGAAAGAGAGAGAGAAGAGGGAGAGCCCAGAGCAGTCTCCACAGTTGAATATCATCAGTTTTTGACATGGTTTTGTTCCACAAAGGTGGGCGGGGGTCGCATAAGGTGGGAAAGGGACCTGGGGCCTCCTGCCTCTGCATGCCCCCAAGAGCTGGGGCCTCCTACATGGGAAGCTCTCTTCAGTAAGAATTGAACTGGGGTCCACACCCCAGTTCAGTACACACCCCAGTTCAGCACGTGGGTCCACACAGGCCAGGGCCAGGGCCAGGATTCAATCCTCAGACCCCAGGGTTGCAAAGTGAGTGCTTCACCTGCTGAGCCATTCTGGCTTTCCCTGAAATAAACAATTTTTTATTCAAATCCTTTTTTCTGGATTGGCTTCTTGGGAAACTCAAACTAAAAGGAAAAAAAAAAGTCTGGCATATAAGAAGCACTCTAACTGTTTTATATGTGCAAATTATAAGAGGCTATCAGGGGAATAAATATTATCTATCTATCTATCTATCTCTCTCTCTCTATATATATACTTAGATTAGTGCCTGGCACATAGAATATGCTCCATAAATAACCATATTATTGTTGAGAGCTGGGAAAGACTACATAGCTTCTAATATTATGCCACATAGAATTTACACGAACCTCTCTGGATGAGTCAAGAGAAGCTTCGGCCTCTAGAAAGAGCCAAGCAAGGAGATAGAGGCAGCATTTTTAGTTTTACATGATACAAGACATCCTTAAGGTGCTACGAGCAAGTTTGTGAGGCCATTTAGGGTAAGAGCAGAAAATGTACATGTGATCAGGGGAAGACAGAGAGAGACTAACAGTCATCATCCTGATGACTCAGGATGACTGAAATATGAGGCAGAGCAGGGATGACCCCATGAAACCACATAAAGTTGCTTCACTCTATTTCAGGCTGAGATTGCAAAACCTATAGTAGCCAACCATTGACAAAAGGAGCTAGATATCAAAACAAGAGCCCATAGGTCAGATGTTGTCAGATAAGTATCTTCAGGTTAAACCAGGACGAATAGTGATAAATGAATTAAAACAGGGTTTGTTCATTCACCTGTGTCTTCTATTGATTCTATTGTGCATAATAATCATATCTAGGCTAATGTAACATCCTTAAGGGTAATATTCTGTAATTACAAGTAAATATGAACAAAGTTCCTATTGCAAAATGATTGTTTGTAGTGATTCTTTAAATATGCCATTAGAGAAATTTAGGCACAGAAATGGGTTTAGAGGGGAGAATTTATTTCCTACCATTAGAATATAAGTTCAGGCCTATGAAATAAGCCTCGTTTGCTGCCTCAGAGAGCTGCAGTGAGATGATGAGTCAATAAACATTTATTTTGCACCTACTACCTACTAATTGCTAGGAACTTCATTTACTTCTTTGCATGCACGAATTTTCTTAGGCAGGAAACATAGTGGCAGCTTTACCTGCAGTTTCTCAGCCAGTACTGCTTTTGGTTGTGCAGCATTTCAGCACCTGGAAAGGGAAGGTGAAGGCCCACCACTTCCACCAGAGCAGTCAGACAATATAGCTCACTCCCTCTCTGTCCTGTCCCCAATACACCGGTTGCATTCTTCTAAGGTGATGAACTGTAGAAAGGAGGAGACAGGCTGAAATAAGATTTTAAAAAGAGAAAAGCAAGTTAGATAAGAAAAGAAAAAGTAAAATAAAAATGGAGACCCAAGAGTGACAGGAAAAGAAAAAGCGATGGTGTTTGGAAATGAGCCTTTTGCTTATGTCAGGATACTTATTTCTACATCTAAAATGCATATTCAACCTATATGACAAAACAGCATATAATCTAAGCACGTGGAGGAAAGGGAGTTATAGATGTTTTCTCAAAACCATTATGGAAAATGTGACCAGCGGAGACCTTACATTCCAATGCCTGTTTCAGATAATCTATCATGTCAGAGAAGGTGGAAGAAATGTTTATTGTCTCTAAAACCCTCTATGTGAATAGAGCTAGTTTCTGATTTCAGAACCCAAATCACACGCTCTTTGCATTAAAAAGTGGAAAGTTCTATTAGGTAGGTGTTTGTAAGCAAACATTTGAATAAACATTAGAGGATTTTAACCCCCTGAAGAGGTAGTTACCTGCTGCATTATTTAGACCACTTGGGACTCAAAATGCTGCCCTAATATATGCCAAGCTGCCACTGACTGTTATAAGGCCCTCAGAATTTCCCCCTGAGGAGGTATAATCAATGAAAATCCATTACTAAGACTAGTCCCTCAGATGTATCTACACCCTACCCAGCTAGATTTCTAAGGGATGATTTTTCACAAGTCATATTAACTCCTTTCCACAATATCAGTAATGCTCATTGTAACTTGCTAAATTTTGCAAATTAATGTATTACAAGATGATGGCATAGGTCAGTGATACATACTGTGCTTAATTTTGACTGTCTAATTTGCATATTTTAGCTTTGCCTGTCTATATAAAAAGGTGATGAGCATAGAGTTACCAAACATTATTAGAACTCCATGATTATTTTATATTTTTGCATAAAATGGAATGAAACTTTCTGATGTTTTGTAATTACTACAGTGCATTACTTAAATTTTATTATGCAATTAAAACATTAGCTACAACAAATATAAATATGTTCATGTGTTCTTAATTAAAGCACTTTAATAATCACTGTTCACTTGTGTATAAGTAGTTTACATACAACTAGAGGCACTTGTTATGAATTAAATTACTATAAAAGTGGGATTTCAAACATTTACAGCTGCTTTCACTATAAATGAGAATTATTATATAGTTAAAATGTGTAGTCTAAGGCAGGGGTCCCCAACCCCTGTTAGGAACTGGGTCGCACAGCAGGAGATGAGCAGCAGGCAGTGGAGCTTCCTCTGTATTTACAGCCACTCCCCATCGTTTGCATTTCCACCTGAGCTCTGCCTCCTGTCAGATCAGCGGCAGCATTATATTCTCATAGGAGCGCTAACCCCATTATGAACTGTGTATCTGAGGGATTTAGGTTGCAGGCTCCTGCAAACCTAGCGCCTGGTGATCTGAGGTGGAGCTGAAACAATGATTATATCATTATTTCATTGTATATTACAATGTAATCATAATAGAAATAAACTGCACAATACATGTAATGTGCTTGAATCATCCCTAAACCATTCACCCAATCCCATCCCCGGGTCCATGGAAAAATGGTCTTCCATGAAACTAGTCCCTGGTGCCCAAAAGGTTGAGAACTGCTGGTTCTAAGATATAAAACTGGCACTAGGGAAAGCAGGGATGGCTCAGCGGGTTGAGCGCTCGCTTTGAAGCCACGAGGACCGAGGATCGAATCCCGGCTCCGCCCAGGCGGACCCACATGCTGAACTGGGGTGTGCTTCCCGAATGCGGTGAGGCCCCCAGTTCAGTTCCACAAGATAATAATAATAATAATAAACTGACACTAAACATCAGTATGACCTGGTGACTCTAAGTTCCCTTACCCTGGGTTCAAATCCTTAGTCTTCTGCTTATTAACCATGACACCTGGAACTTGCTCTGTGTCTAAGTTCTCATATTAGTAAAACAGGAATACCAATTATAATTAAAACATTTTCTAGCCTTGTTATGAATATTAAATGCATTGATACATTAGTATCATAGCATTTAGAATGGCACCTGACACATAATAAGCACTGCATAAATGATGATTAATATCATTATTATTGCTTGATTGTCAGAGGAGCTATTAAACTAAGTGATCAAGATTGGGGTCTTTAATAAGCTTTCTCAATAGATCTCAAAGAACTGCTCAGTAGGCAAAGCAAATAATCAACAGAAAAAAATTTTTTGTCTTTAAGTTGCAAAGTAGAAACTGCTGAATCACTTATATCAGGTCAATGCTAAAGAGCTAAGGCTTCATGCAGATGGAATTAAATAACAATAGTAATACAATAGAAGCAGAAGAAGCAGGGAAAGATTGCCAAAGTAGGAAAACCCTTCATTCCTCTCTTCCGAAGGTAGTCCCTCACTCCTTTTTTCCTCACTGCTCCTCTACAAGAGTATCTCCTTGGTTATAGTTGAGGGATCTAATGAAGCCATATTTACTAGTAGGAGTGGGGAAATGGGGCCACCATGCCTTGGGCTCTGCTTATAGAGCAAGGAAGGGGCTGACCCAAAGCCTATTATTTTGAAGCAAAACCATCACTTGCACCCTTTTCTTTAGTCCTTCCTGCAGCCTGCCAGAGTGTAGTATCTTGATTCAGGATTTTAGGCATAGGGAGAAAAAAAGACTCTTGGGATATGTGCTCCAGCTCAGTTTACCAGAGCATTTTTTGGAATGTGGGGAAAGGACAATGTTAACAGTAAAGTGATAATGTGCTTCCTTGGTTTACCATTTCTTGTTTGTACCTCTGACTTCAAACTGGCTATGTTCTGGGGTAGGAGTTGTATATTTCTGAATCTTTTCACCAAATTCTATCTAAAACATCCAATCTTAACACGATCCCTAACATCTTCTAGTGGGGAAACAAAGGCCCATGGAGAGGAGGTAACCTGACTAAAGTCACACGGTAATTAGTAGTAACACTGTGGCTTGAAGTCAAGTTTCCTGATTCCCAGTTCAGTATTCAAAAATTTGGAAAAACAGTTTCAGTGTAGTGGGCAAAATACAGAAAACTCTTAACTTTTAAAGTACACGAGCATGCAATCTGCTTTTGTATAGAACTGAGTTCTTAACCATACTTTATTCTTTCCTTCCAAAGTCCTCCTCAGAAAAGCCTTATTCTCTTAGCCAGATTCCCACTTAGGCAATTACATCTTGCTCATATAAACTGCCTTTATATCCCAGTTGGACAGAACACACTTCCATCTAATCTGTCTTGTTCTCCTAATAGGCTTTGCAGGATTGCTATGTGAGCTTCAAATTGCTCTGCTTCTTCTCTGTACTCCAGGGTGTCCTTAGGGAGCCATTGAATAAATTACTTATTTCAGTGCCCTGAAAGAGTTAATTCACCTTAGAGAGGTTAGCAGTTATTCACCCAAGAACCAGGACTGTTATTGACACAAAGGGGGATGTATCGCTCTGGGCATATGGCCAATTAGCCACACTCTGGTTCAGCAGACATTCAGTAGGTAGGTGCCTAACCATTGTTCATGCCCCATTGGAAGTGATTCAACCATGGATGGGGAGCATGTGACTTGTTCAGCTGAATCACAGGTCACCCTAAGAGTAGAGGTTAGAAGTAGTTCTGCCTAATAAACTTATTTAGCTTTACACCTGACTTCTGGGGGCAGAGGCCTGTTTTGTTTACAGCTGGTCCTAGGAACTCCTGAGTATACAAGTTGGTTCTGCAATGACCCTGCCCACACAGAATATCATGTTGCCCAAAGGATCATTTCAATGATTCCAACAGAAGGGAAAAATAAGGAATTGTAGGGTATTCTTTCATCCTCTGGGAATGTTAAATGGACATATAATGTGAACCACATATCTGATTTCCAATTTTCTAATAGTCATACTAAGAAAAGTAATAATAAGTAGATACAAATAATGTTAATATTTAACCTAATATATCTTAAGTATTGTCATTTCAGTAAATAATAAATATTAAAATATTATTGAGTTATGTTACGTTCTTTGTATATATGCAGTCTTTGTAATATCTTATATATTTTACAGTTAAAGCTAGGCTGACCAGACATACCATTTTAAATGGGACAGAAAACAATGGTATTGTCCCATTTCAAATGGTATGATCAGCCTACTGACACCTTGAATTTAGCCCAGTGAGACTAGGCTAACCATATGTACCATTCAAAATGGGACAATACTGTTGTTTTTGTCCCATTTAAAATGGTATGTCCAGTTAGCACATCTCATTTCAGTACTAGCAACATTTCAAATCGTCAGTAACCACAGGTGTCTTGTGGCTGCCATATTGGACAGTGCAGTTCTAGAGGTGATCTGAGTTGGTCTAGCCTTAGAGACAACCACATATTCTTTTTCTCCCTACCTGTTTTGTTTGTTTGTTTGTTTGTTTGTTTTTGGTTGGTTGACTGTTGGTTGGTTTTGTTTTTACCAGGCAAATCCAAATGCTCAGTTCTTTGTAAGTTTAATCCTGCACATGTTCTACAAACATGCCCAGTTTTTCACAAACATTTGCATTATTGGACCCTTGTATTCTTTTTATACCCTAGATCAGGGGTCTCCAAACTATAGCCCACAGGCTGTATGCCGCATCCAGGTAGGATGCGGCCCACGAGGCCCTCTCATCTGGCCCATGGAGACCTTTTTATCTGAATAAAATAATATTAAATAAATAATTAAAAACAACATCTATGTTTTGATTCTTTTTTATTTGGACCTCGAGTGTGTAGTCGACCCCAAACTGCTGTTTGATAGTTAATGTGGCCCGCAGGCTGAAAGGTTTGGAGACCCCTGCTAGATCCTCAATTCCTGAAATAAAAGCCAGACTGAAAAATGATAGAAACAGAACTATAGTATTTCCAGAAATGTATAAACTATAAGAGGTAGAGAATCTGGTTGTTTGTTTGTTTGTTTGTTTGTTATTTGTTTGTTTTTTCCTGGTAGAGAGGAGGTGAGAGATATTGGGAAAATTAACTAAAATGAAGTTCAACAGTCCCATGAAACATCGAATCTACTATAAGCCAGGACCTATGGCACAAAGAAGAGCGAGCCATAATCATAGCAATTGAGAAGCTTGTCATTTAGTGTAGGACACTGTCCCCAGAATCATTTGATGTGGTATAGAAGTGGTCAATGAGAGGAAAGCAGAGAGTCTATTTGAGCAAACTGCATGATATTTAACCCAACCTGCAATACAAACACACCTTCCTGGAAAAAAAGGAAATAACAGAAGTAATAGTTGCATGCCCCAAATGAGAATAACCAGAAATAGAGTACCACCTGAAACCTAAAGCTTCTAATTTATACTATGAGCTCTTTTTTTTTTTTTTTCTGTAAGTAATAGGGAGCTGTTAGGCATTTCCAAGAGAAATTGGGATTGTGTTTTAGATGGGGATTATCTGACTGCCTTATCTACAAGGTAGAGGAGGAAGGCATGGTGCAAAGCAGTAGAATAGAGGGAAGGAGACAAAGTGGAGAGTTGATACAAAAGTTTAGGTGACTGACCAAGGGACTGACCAAAGGGAAGAGGCTGACCTAAGGCAAGGTAGACATACATGAAGTAAATCAATAGGTCTGGGTGATTGGTTAGATCGAAGAGATAAGTTTCAAAGCAATAAGCAAAGATTTCATGGAGAAAATCAACATAGAGGTGAATTAGTGAGTTCCATTTTTGAGGAGCCTGAATGCATGGTGAGTCTGCAACATCCCTATGGATTTTGCCAATAGGCAGTTATATACAGTTCTGATGCTTATATATGAATAGTTAATGATATCTGCTATTTACAGATCATTTAATGAGGTCAAGGACTTTACATTTGTAACTCCATTTAATGGCCAGAGTGACCTGAGGAAGCATAAATTATGAACTATGATAATAAATTATTGTGATCTGTTTTACAGATATAAAAGATCAGGCAAAAGTGTCACAGTTAGGAAGTTAACGGGGTAACACAGTTAGGAGTCAGGATTCAGACTCCAGACAGTCTGAGCCATAGCCTCCAATTTTACTAAACATTTTATCCTGTACTATCCAATTATAATACCATAGACTAAAATTCATGAATAAGAATGATTTCACCCAAGATAAAGATGAAAAGAGAACAGTCATTCAAGGACTAAATATTTTATCACTTATAATAAATCTAAAAGTACATCACTTTTCACAAAAATTTAAATATATGGAGAGTAAATTATTTGCTTACAAATAAGTTATCATATTTGGTTTGAAAGCATGAAAGCTAGATTACTCATAAATTAGAACTTTATCAATTAAATACATTTTCCTTTTCATAAATTTTAGTCATGAAATATGGTACAATTAATTGTGATAATTTAATTTTTAATATTTTATGTCCTTTTGTAACAAATGGTTCAATTATTGAATATTTACAATATCTAGAATCTCTTTGTTTTTGCCAATTTATGAAGAAGTCAAATTTTAAGGAAAAAAAAGTAAACTAATAATACTCAACAACAATTAAAACTAAGACAGTTTTAAGCATTGGTAACTTCCATAGCGTTAAATGATCACAGAACACTATCACCATCAGGAAAGAAACCTGTTCCACCTACTGTAAGCCAGCAACCCCTTCACCTGACATCCTGCCATTCCTGTCTTTTCAGCAGAAAGAAAAAAGATATTTACTGTAACTTTCCCATCTGATTATGGTCTGTTTCTATTTATTTCCGTTTCTGACTGTCACATTCAGGGCTGTTTGTTTGTTTGATTGCTTGTTTGTTTGTTTCTGCACTTGAATTTGGATTCTGAAACCCAGTACTTTTCCAGGGTCCAAGGTACTCACTCTCCCTTCTTGGCCTCCATTTCCATTTTTTGTACCAGGCCTATGTTTAGATAATGTTAAGTGGTTGCTATTACATGCAAAGCGAAACACCACTTAGGACCCTGATGTTGTCAGCCACCTGAGCATAGATTATCATTCCCTTACACTACTTCACCCACATTAGATGGCCTGGCTACAGCACGTTTGACATGATTTTTGAATGTTATAACTGGATGACTCTCATAGCCTGATAGACCTCTGAGAAATTTCTCATATATTTCTAGCTTCCCTCTTTTGGCACCAGCCTGCCATGGAGTTGGCTCTTGGCAAAAGATGTTCACACTTTTATTGTAATTTTATTATAATTATTCATAGTGTACAGGGATTATGATCACACAATAGTGTTTCTGTTATAAAAAATTTTCCTATTTACAGGCATTTCAGAAACTATTTTGAAGATATAAACTAGGTGGCAAAATCAATGAATCTTTTCCATTTGCTTAAAATTAATAAAGCAAAATTTTCATTTTTTTAAATTTTTTGGTAAAAATATAAAATGGCCTTAAAAATTTATAACTATAATCTCTCCTAAAATTTAACTACATTATAATTAAGTTGTTACAATACAGGTAACTACAAATAAACTGCTGGTTCATCACCAAGGCCTTATTTAACACAACTGTCAAGGTACATTCTTGTTCTTTCTTCCTCAGTTGTGCCAAATTGACCCCTGAACAACTCATATCTAGTCTTAAGCAGATTTGGAGGCATTCTATTCATGAGACTGTTCCAGTAGCTGCCCAAGTTACATTTTCTGAAGGAGCCCAGATCAAATAGATTTCATCTCATATGTCAGCCTTCCGATGCAGCTGTAATCACTGTTAAGTAGTACTGGGAACAAAAACCTATGACTTGCTTAGCTAATAGAGCTATGATTCATTTACATGAGTAACCACGTTTATTTATCCTCATTACAGCCCATATGGCCATAGCAAAAAATAGAATTTTTCATTTATTTTTGAAATAAATATTTATTGAATAATTATTGCCCATACTCTAAGCACTGTGCAGCCACTGAAGATACATATGAGAACATTGTGACACAAATGAAGTCTCTGCTTTCAATGATTCTATATTTTTCATGTATGTTAATGAGGAGGAAGGAGTATTAGATGGTATTTTAATCAGGATATAGGCTAGGTTATGTTACAGAAAAATATATCCCTCAAACTTACTGGTTTCTGAAACAATGCTTTATCTCTCACTTTTACTTGATGCCCTTTGAAGGTGAGCTAGGGCTCTGCTCCATGACTTTTCACTATGAGGTTTAGGCTAGTGGGGTAGCCACTATCTCAAATATTACTGGTCACTTCAGCCCAGGGTAAAAAAGCACTCTAGAAGGTCTTGCACTCAAATCATTGCCTTGGCCTAATTTTTACTTCTATTCTCATATCAAAGACCAGGAGTAGTCATGTGAACTGTCATGTGGTAATGCCTGGGAGGCAGAAAAAGCTTTGACTTCCAGAGAGGCACACAAATTCTGAGATTGAGGAGACAGGTAGAGGCCTTTAGTGTGAAGAGCTTCCTAGACCCCCTAGAAAGATACCCTTGGAGCTTTGGGCATCCAAAATGAACCCTAAAATGACAAGGCACTAGAAAAGGGGATAAAGGAGCAGAGGAAGAGGGAATTAGTATTGATTATCAACCCTGTCTCAGTTACTTTAACTTTATTATACTGTTTAAACATTTAAATTTAAGGTATTGATGAAGCAAACAAAATGTTTAGCAGTGAACAAAGAACTAGAGATAATATTCAAAGGTAAACTAGGTTTAGAGAAATCTGATTTAGCAACATAGTACCAGATATAACACAGTGTATGCAAACAGAGAGCTGAGACTGCTAAGTAAATGCGTTCTCCAAGGTTTACCTAAATATTCTACTGGAGATCTAAGAAGAAACTATAAGAATTTAATTCATGTAAATGCCTAGAACGAAGCGTACTCTGCCTTAATACCCACAGTTTTAATTCAGAAACAGATTAGGACTTCTTCGTGACCCTGTGACTTGCCTCCAGCCTTCCTTTAAATGTCAGTGTTCTTTATAGAAAGTGTTGAGAATAGAAGCAATTGGCTTGGGATGTGGCAGGCAAATGCTCTAGGTTTTCTTTCATGTTTGTTGTTGTTTTCTCTTTTACTCACTTTTCTCCCACACTTGGATGCCTACATTCCTTCTTTCTATGTCTTTCTGATATCTCCTCTCACTAATGCATTCTGTTTATCCTTCTGGTATTGAAAGGAAAAAGAACTCCGTTGATTTCAGCTTGTGGTACTATATTTCTTTCTTTTCTTTTCTTTTTCTCCCTTCTCTCTCTTTTTTTTTTTTTTTAAATATATTTTTATTTATTTATTTATTTATTGACAGAGAGAGAGAGAGAGGGAGAGATACAGAGAGAGCTGAACTGGGGGCACTCCCCAGTTCAGCACATGGTTTAGCATGGGCCAGAGCCGGGATTCGATCCCTGGTCCTCGGCACTGCAAAGTCGGTGCTTAACCCACTGAGCCACCCCAGCCTCCCCACTATATTTCTTGTTTGCTTTTTCTTTTCATACAAATTTTACATGCATTGCCTTGTTATATCTTAAACAAGAATGCAGTAAAAAGTTAAAAGATATGGATGATGTTACCAAGTAAACACATTTGGAGTAAAGAGCTAGTATACTAATTGGCATATTAATATTCAGATAGTTCTAAGCATTTGAAAGCCATTTTCTAAGTTAAGATATTAATTTCAGTTAAGTTGTTTTGGAGTTGAATCCTTGAAAACAACTTTGTGACTTGGACAGTTTTACATTGTCACAGGAACATCATATTAAAAACAAATAGGATTCCTGAAATGGAATCAGTCTTTAGGAAGACAAAACAGAATTTGTCAGAATTTTCTGAAATTACCTTTTTAGGGAAATTTCAGGAATATATAGTTACAGTCAATAATTGATTATCAGAAATAATTTTGGAAGGTAAATAGACATAAACCAAGTTACTATACCCCAAAATCACACACAGTTCAAATAAAACCATAATCTACTCTTCATTACCTCAAAGTAGGTAAGACAGTTTACAAATCAGTCAATTTTTGGTAAAACCACAGCTGGGATCTGGGAAGATGTCATTTCCCAGTGAGGATGAACTATTAGGTAATGCTGAGATTGGACCTGAAGAACAGCTCTTCAAGGGGCAAGAGCTGCACAGTAAAACTTTGGTTGGGACTCTTAATAGAGTACTGGTAGATCAAGTGTGCCGGAGTGTATGGCTCCAGATCTGGAATTCTGTTCTCTAACTACTGGGGAAGTGATCATTAAGGCTAATGCTTCAGGGCTTAATCACATGCCTCTGTAGAGGAAATGACCTAATCCTAAATTTCTGCTGCACCTTAACCACCTCCATCAGAAAACAGGCTAATCCACAAACCCGTTACTCCAAAAACAAGTTAATCCACCTCCAGATAATCAAGAATTAATTATATGTACCCTTGTGTATGCACATTTTAATACATAATAATTTGAACCAAAAAATAATAATTTTTCATACTTGAAGGTCTAGAAATTCTATTTAAGATATATAAAAACATTTCTTGATCTTCATCTTTTATACAAATGTAAAAATACAAATAGTATTAAAAAGTGTCCCTACAAACGACTTTCTAGTCTCCCCAAAACTTTTATGCCCTCAGAAACTGTACTTTCAAAGTGAACAGAAACTTACTTTTCAATGGAAATTTTATCATTATTAACTGACTCAAATGATATGTATTGAGCACCTATTATATATCAAGCCAGAGAGCATCTACTATTAAAGACTATAATGGATTATGATTTTGTAATGAGAAACCTATATTTTAACTACAATTATTTAGAGCATTATGTCAACATAAGAAATGCCCAGACTTATGGAAAATATATGTAAGAAATGTCAAAACCTATAGAAAATGTTTTAAAATTTTTATTTGAGCCAAACTAACAATGCTGGGAAGCAAAATTTCAAATGCTCTGGAGAATGACAGTTTTGCAAGTCCTTTTAAACATTTAGAATTAAGGAAGGAATATGTGGAAAAGTAAATGAAGGTGGAAGCAGGTGCAATGGAGATTGGATTACAGGATAGTGAACAAGATTATGAGCTCCCTTATGCATGGTCATAAAAAGAGGGTCACTCTGGTATTTTAAAGGTATGTTAGCCTATATGCCCAAGAACGATGGACAGGATTTTTAAGGCAAAGATAAACCTTTTACTAAAGAAGTTTTGCCTGGGGCATGACTATCAACCATGATCTACCCAGTGAGAAATTTATGATTAGATCACCCTATGAGGTTACATATGGTTAGGTTTATTACAGTGCCCCCTTTCCATCCACAATTATAACCAAAATTGACAAGTACAACACAAAAGCATATATTAAGCATATAGAACTTGGAATAAAACCACTACAGGAATAATGAATCAAAGGTTTATTTTCTAAAGAAAAGAACATGTTGTAAAAACAGAGTTTACAATAAAGGGCAATTTGATCAATATGCCAAAATGTCAGTTTTATTGAAAGAGCTTTTCATGATAGAATATGATAGAATGATAGAATAATGAACTATTATAGTTATTAGTTGTAGTATCAGCAAAAGTACGTTTCAGATTGCTTGAAACATCTCTCCTTCGTTGATCTAACTCAAGCTATCCCTCTTACGATATTTTAACTTTGGGTATGGTTTAGCACAGGGGTCGCCCACCAGTACTGGTCCATTGCCTGTTAGGATCTAGGCTGCACATCAGGAGGTGAGCAGCAGGCCAGCAAGCAAAGCTTCATCTATATTTACAGCTGCTCCCCATCGCTCTTATTGCTGCCTGAGCTCCACCTCCTGTCAGATCCGTGTTAGGATTAGACTCTCATAATAGCACAAACCCTATTGTGAACTGTGCTTGCAAGGGCTCTAGGTTATATGCTCTGTATGGGTGATCTGAGCTGCAGCTGAAGTGGTGATGCTAGTGTTGGGAAGTGGCTGCAAATACAGATTCACATTAGCAGGGACGTTTGACTGCGGGGACCATAGTAAATCATTTGCTTGCAAACTCATCAAAACCCAAGCTCAAGGCTCCCACTTATTCTGCATTACGGTGAGTTGTATAATTATTTCATTATATATTGCAATAGAAATAAATAATAGAAATAAAGTGCAGAATAAATGTAATGTGTTTGAATCATACCGAATCCATAACCCTCCTCCCCAACATCTGTGGAAAAACTAAAACTGGTCCTTGGTGCCAAGAAGGTTGGGAACCGCTGGTTTAGCACAACCTATACCCTGTGGGCCACTCTATGCCTCAAACTAATAATAGTTTTTACATTTTCTAAATGTGATAAAGAATAAAGATTATATAACAGAGACTGTATGTGAACCATAGTCTAATGCAGTGGTGTCCAAACTTTTGGCTTCCCTGCACCACATTAGAAAAAAAAATTGTCTTGGGCCATACATAAAACATACTAAGTATTGCTGATGAACATTTTTTTTTTTAATTGCAAACAATTCTCATAATGTTTTTGAAAATTTTACAAATTTGTGTTGGGCCACATTCAAAGCTATCCTGAGCTGCATTCAGCTTGCGGGCCACAGGTTGGACAAATTTGAAAGTATTTATTAGACAGCCCATTATAGAAAAATTTTTACTGACCACTAGTCTAGAATATTCCTAAAATGCCTCCCTCTTTTTCACTTCTCAAATTCAAATTAGTGTCTGCCACCTAATAACCTCTGCCAAAGGTCCTCTCTTCTCCATACCCCATGCTAACTGTCCTAGTTTATGATTCTATTACCTCTTGCATTATGTGATTGTCTCCAATCTCACCCTTCTCCAATCGTCCACTATAATGTCACCAGAATAATCTTTTAAAGAGCAAAAGTCACCATATCTTTGTCGGTAAATCTTCTCTTGACATCTCAAGACCACTACCACATATGTGCTTGATTCTCCTAGTTTCTGCTCCTATGTGGATGTATACACAACACACTTCACATCAAAGACTTATTTGTAGATTAGCCTTTCCACTAACTTGTGAGTTCCCTTGAGGGTAGATACAGAAAAATATCTGCCACACAGATGATGAAAGTCAGTGACTAAGTGAATAAATGAGTTTAATTCAGTGTTTTCTGAGTGCAGATTTTAATATAGCAGAAAAAATTCCTAGGACACTAAATATCTTTTGAAGAGAGAGGATAGGTATGTACTACCAAGAGAATCTTTGGCAAAAAGAGTAAGACTAGGAAAACTGAAAATCAGCTTCTCAGCTGCTTTTTATGCTAATGTATCCTTTCATGAATGCATTTGAATGCATAACATCTTTTAAAATGTTTAAATTATGCACAAGACTAAGCTGTGTACTTTACATGTTTTCCAAGTTATTTTCATTTTATAAAAATGTCATATGTGTGAATATAGAAATGAAAATTGACAGAATGGGTACATTTTATTTTATTTTTTTTATTTTTTTATTTTTATTTTTTTTGTGAGTAGAACAAGGATTAAAGGAAGGCAAGAAGACAGAAGGCAGATAGGAAAGTTTACCACTAGCTGCTACCCTGGTTCTAATTTAGCCCCTAGTTGCAGAGACAAGGCAATCTCCTTGTCTTTTCAACATGTCTTTTTATTAGTCAGAGTAAACTTTGCTACATTGCAATAAAAATTTACTCTGAAATCTCATGGCCTTAACATAACTAAAGTTTATTCTTTGCCCTTGTTACATGTTCACTTTTGGTCAACATGGACTGTCCTCCAAATGATCACTCAGGATCCCAGACTGATAACAGCTCTATCAACCAGACCTGTACCACTTGGAATATGTGGTTGTCTGTGAAGAGAAGAGAGTACATAAGGACTTCATGCCTACCTTTTCTATGCTTCATTCCATTGCACAGAGTTAGTCACATGACCCTACCAAATGGCAAGACACTGGAAAGTACTTGTACTAGGAATGTACTAAGAATGAAAGAACAACTAGATGTTGGTAAACACTAGTAATGTCTACCACACCTTTTTAGATGAACTAGTTGTGTTGAGTGAGATAAAACTATCCAAGTTCTTGTATAGAAGTAGGACTTCTGTTTATTAGTTTGAGAGATGTCCTTACTCAGGGATTATTGATTTCATACATATTTTTGGCCTGAAATCTAATAAACTAGTTTTGATTCTATTCCTACCTTTCTTATACCTTCAACTCATGCTGAGGTTATTTTTTTCTAAGTACCTCTTTAGCTACTCAAGTCAAGAAAATAGCACATATCTACTCCTAGAACAAGTACCTTCTCTGGTCATGCAAGCAATAACTCTAATAATTCCCCATTTCTCCTGATTTTTCCAGATATAGAACAATAATCCAGAAATTAGAACAATAGTTCAGGACCCTGAATACTTTTCTATATATGGTGAGGACTAAGAAAAGTGATAGGATGGGAATGGACTATTGGGAACTGGGCAACCATGAGATATATAAAGGGTGTCTCAAAATTCACGCAAGAAGTAATTTTGATAGAAAATACAGGTTTACAATTAAAAATTGTAAATTTTCATTGTTCAACAATGAAAACGCGTTGTTCTTTCGTGTAGCGCTCCATTTTTAATAACCCTGAACTGTCACGCTGTCTTTTTTTTCATTGGCAACACTTTACTGCACAAATGACACAAAATTCAAATCTTGCGTGAAATTTGGAACACCCTTTTTATCTCTATCCTTCCACATTAATATGAATGCAAAGATGAGACTAGCATTTTGCATTCCAAAAGTTTTATGTTAACCTTCTTGAGGCCTGTATTTTCTATTTTTTGTCTGTCTTGCCCTTGGATGTTCATCTTAGCGTACTCCCACCTACCAATGTTGAGAAGGAGAAGGCCATGTGTTGTCCTCACAGGCCTCTCAATCTTGAAGGACAGACTTGGAAAGACAACTTTTATATTTGTTATCAGTGATCCTCTATGCCCTGCCCAGAAACCTGGAAATCTGAAAGTGGAATATGTTGGATAATAGGAGATGACTGCAGTTTATAAGAAAGAGCCCATGTTGAAAGCATAATTTGTTAACCAAATGGACTCTTAAGTTATTATTTCTTCTTAAGATTACAAGGTTAATTCAGTACTTGCCTGGAGCTATAATTTTGGCTAATCAATTCTTCTGGAGAGAAAGAAATCAGAAGACCCCACCAGCTTTGAAAAGGGAAAAGTAAGAAAACAGATGTGTAGAGATTGTTAGTAACACAACCTAATTTCTAAAAAAGAAATAAAGGCTTCTTTCCCCCTGAAAGGAAGAAGATATTATATGACTAAGGAGCATATTGTACTCCTGAAAAACCCAAGTACCAAACACCAACCTAGTCTATGAATAGAGGGAAGACATTTCTCTTCTCCTTGGCATGTTTGGTTATGGATATTTTTCTTCTTATCTTAAGTCATCTATTTGTGAGAGTCTCCCCAATAACTCTTTCCTCTGCCATGTCTTTGGAAATCTACCAAGAAGATTACAGGACATCTCATGTATGTCTGTAGTTTGGCCTTCACAGTGTCCACCTGCACAGCTTGTTTCAAAAATCTGAGTTAGTTGTGTGTTTAAAATTCAGGAGATTTCATATAAAATTCAAGATGCTTGACTATTCTGACAATATTGGTATTGAATTCCCCCATGGCAACTTTTGGCTGGAGCTGAGTAGCAGCTGCTCCCTTTAAAGAAGACAAATCTCCCAAACCCTCCAGTCTCTTTACTCCCAATTGTCTTGTTAAAAACGAGCCTGGGCATTTAATGTCAGATTTGCCTTGATGTTTTCTTTGGACTCCCACCCTGTTTTATTTATTTTTCCTGCCTTACCCCTTTAGATATTTGACTTCATGCCTCTGGCTAGTAGAACAAAGCTATAGTCAAAGCATCAAAGTTAGATAGGCTAATATGTACATATTTTGCATGCCCTGAAAGGCCAAGGTCCAGGTATCAGCTTGAGGAGAGAAATTTAGGAAACCACTTGTGTAGCCTCAAGCCTACAAAAAAAGAATTCTGAAGGTCAATGGGACCAACCCACTGTGTCAAGGTATGCAGAAGTGGGGAATTCAGACTTAACTAGCATTCATTTGATAAAAGAATTATATACATGTGTTATCTGATTTGTTATGGTCTTTGGTGGCTTGTAACAAAAAGAAACATAATCCAAGACGATCTAACCAAAAAGGTATTCTGTTGGCTCTATAAATGAAAAGTATGTCAGTCTGGCTTTAGGTATATCTAGAAGACCAGAGGCTCAAATTACACCATCAGCATGAAACTTCTGTCCGTCTTTTGTCTCTGCTTCCTCCTGTATTATTCTCAGAGAGCCACCCTGCCTCCTGGTCATAAGATAGCTGTCAGCATTCCAGAGCTACTTCCTTTTGGGTCCATATGCAACAAAAGGGAGTGCTTATCTTTGTTCTAGCATTCAATCAATGTATGCAGAAGCCTAAATACATCACATCAACTTTGATTGGAACAGATCTAAACAGCCTGTGTGGCAGGGGAATGCCAGTCAGGCACCTGGCAGAGGTCAGGGGCACTCACTACCAGAAGTAAAAGGGGAGTCGGGGGCAGGTGTAGTTCCCCAGGTAGAAATCAGGGTATTGTTGCCAGGAGAGGAGTGAGTGAATCAGTGGATAGCATCCGTAGCTGATTTTAACCATATCTGAGCATCTAGTTAGAAAACAAATTTCCACAGCCCAGATACTCTAATTCATGAGGTGTGGAACTAGACCCAGGAACCTTCTTATTTAATAAGATCCTCAGGGATTCTGATGTAAGTAGTTATGCATTCAAACTTTGTGAAACACTTTGACACTGCAGTGTCTTAACACAACTAAAAATACATTTATAATTATATGCCAGACACTGTATTAAGTATTTTACAAGCATTATTTCAAATAATCTTTAAACAACTCTTTGAAGCATATATCATTATCCTCATTTTTAGATGAGGAAGTAAAGCTTAAGAAGTTTAATAGTTTTCCCAATGACACATAAATAGTAAGTGACAGAGCCACATTCAAACCCACAAATGTCTGACTCTAAAGGTAATTCGTTATAACTCTGCTGTAATTTTTATATGCCTTCAGATTTCTGAGCTTGCCATGGATTAAAAGATGATTCATGAATCAGCATTTGATCGTGCCATTCTTTGACATGAAGAACAAATAACTTACTGATACTCACCCTTGTGAGTCACTTTATTAGGCAAAGTTATATGAGACATCAGTGTGCTGTTCCTACACTGGTGTCTATTATATACGAGTGTGCCCTTAGACTAGTTATACCAGCCTTCTGAACCCCTGTTTCCCTTTCTATAAAGGATTATCAATTTCATTTCAGAAGATTGACATAGGAATTAAATGAAGACCTTACCTTCTCTCAGTAAATACTGGGCATTTTTTTAATCTGTGTGTTGAGTCATAAATAATCAGGTAATGGTTTATTTTCCTGTCACTTTGCTGCTTCCACTGATCCATTGAGAAGTTTTGTTGTGGGCCCCACCTTACCCTCAGCATAGGCTCTGACCAATTCTGAGCAACCTGTAGTCTCCAGAACATTTGTGATGCCCACAGGACCTGGTATTTCAGTTGGAGAGAGGTGCTGGGGATTGGAAAGATAAGAAAGAACAAATCTTTATTAAGTGCCTATTTTGTAGCAGGCATATTTCAGAAAATACTTTGTTAAGATTTAACAATAGTGCTACACTGTGAAAATGAGAACTCTAAAACCTGGTGAAGGTATTTACCTAAGGTCACTTCACTAGGCAGGTGGGGGAATCCAGAATTTGGACCCATCCCTCATCTTAATGACTCCACAGTCTATGGGCTTCTCTGCATGCATTACTTTCTTGTAAAAATGAAACCCTCATTATTAATATAAACTGTTCATCTGGTAGTGAAAGCTTTAGTATGCTTAGCATATTAATGCTCAAAACTAGAGTGGAAAGAATTCATCAAATGTGAAGAAGGTGCATAGCAATTTTACTGATGATCCTCACAGTACTGGAGAAATATTGATTATGGTAATGATAAACATATCTTCTTTTAAATACAGTCCTGCCTGGCCTTTTTTTGCTCTAGAATAGAAATTAGGAGTTCAAACTTATCACACATTTATGTAATAAGTTCTCTAATGAGGAAAGCATCACATGATCTTGAATACATACTAAAATTTTCTTTTCCCTGAGAAGAGAAAATTTTCTGAAATCCTCAGCTGATCTAAAGCAGGTTCTTATTGGAGAAGTGTAATAAATTTATGATGAAGATAGGACTTTGCAAAGTTGCTTTTCTCATTTGCTTTGCATTCAATCCCTTTAAAAGAATGGTGGGAAAATTCAATTGAATAAGAAAAAAAAATCACTGCCATTCCAGAACTTGATCAATTATCTAACAATATTAAGAAACTGAATATATTTTCTTAGGCATTCCATTTTATCTTTCCAAGTCAGTTATCATTGTTCATTCTGAGGCTCAAGAAGAGAATTATTTGGGTTTTTCTAAAACTTCTTAGAATTCAAATATCCTATCCTTTCTCTCCATTTGACCATCAATATTCTGAAAATGTCAGTAATTCTCTTTTCAGCCTACAGAAGCCATTCCCACTATGCACCCAGCAGAAACACCAACATCATTTTCAAATAATGTTTTAGATACTGATTAAAAAAATATTGCCATTATTTTGATATCTAAGTAGCTAGAAGTAAAGTTACACATTTCCAAAATGACTAAAAATTAGTTTCAACTTTTATTTATTTATTTTTTTTAAGATTTATTTTATTGCTTTTGACAGACAGAGAGAGAGACAGAGGCAGAGCGAGGCAGAGAGAAAGGGGAGGGCCCAGAGCAGTCTCCATGGTTGTACATCATCATGGTGGGCTGGGGCCTTGTAGGGAAGGAACTGGGCTGGGAGCCTCCTGCATAGGAGGCATGCCCCCTCAAGCCAGGGGCCCAACTGGGGGGCAAGAACTGAACTGGGGGCCTCCTGCATGGGAAGCACACCCCATTTCAGCATATGAGTCCACATGGACCAGGGCTGGGATTTGATCCTCGGTCCCTAGGGCTGCAAAGTCAGTGCTTAACCTATTGAGCCATCCTGGCTTCCCTAGTTTCAAATTTCTAAAAAAGCTGTTATAGCATAGTACAGAGAACATGAATGTTATGCTCGTTCTTTACAACACTATCTCAGATTTTAAGTATAGACACAATATAAATATAAATAAATATATATATATTTATTACTCAACATAAATATGTATGTGTTTATGTATCATTAATATTCACCTAAAAAGCAAAAAAAAAAAAAATAATTCCTCTAGAAATAGAATTATAAATGGAATTGCATTCCCAGTGTAGACTAAGGAAGCTGAACCCTTACTACCCAGTGTGTGAGTGCTGGAAGCTGGAAGAAGGGAGAGGAGAACAAGAAATGATTCCTGGGAAAGTTGGGATGGTTCAGCGGGTAAGCACTCACTTTGAAGCCCCAGGGACCGAGGATCGAATCCCGGCCCCGGCCCATGCGGACCCACATGCTGAACTGGGGTGTGCCTTCCGTTCAGTTCTTGCCGGGACCTATGTGGGAGGCTCCTGGCTCAGTTCCTGCCCTGCGCAGCCCTGTGCCCGCCTGTGGAGTGAAACTATATGGAAAACTAATGTCAACTATGGAGACTGCTCTGGGCCCTCCCCCTTCTCCCTGTCTCTCTCTGTCTCTGTCTCTCTCTGTCAAAAATCAATAAAATAAACCTTTAAAAATAAAGAAATGATTCCTTCTTAGGCACAAACCTACCTTTACAGAAACTTGTTATTTAGGCCAAGATTTCCTTTCACAGAACTATTTTTCTTTTTTATTATCTCCTCAGTGACATCCCAGTTTTCTTTATACAGATAGTGAGGGACTCTGCCTCCTTTCTACCTCACATGGGATCACCTGGACTTGAGTTGGACCCTGATAATTCTGGGTTTAGGAACTCACCCACTTCAAAACCATAATATTCATTCCTCTAATAAAACTCAGCTATAGAATAGTATACTTTAACCTTCCTAAAAATATGGCACTTTAAATCCAAACCAAACATTAATATAATGGTTCTCCTCTGTTATTATGCTTAAGAATCTCTTGGTGAGATTGTGAAAAATTGATATTCCCAGGATTCCCCCACAGACATTCTAATTCAGGTAAGTCCAAAATAGGGTCCAGAATTCATCTTTTCAACAAAAACTAAAGAGGCTCAGCCACTAAACTTTAAGTGAATTAAGTAAAACATTGATAGAATAAATAGAAAAGTCTCTCTCCCTTTCTGTCCCTCTCTACCTCACCCTGCCCATGCCCGGCTCCCTAGCCAAGGACTCTGCTCCCTGAATCACTAAGCTAACTCCACTTTGCCCAGTTCTTCTTTATGTCTCTTTGAAATCAAATAGAGTGCAACATGGGATGGATTTTACCTTTTAGAAATCAATTTAGTGCACTCCTACCACACATAAATTCTACTCTTGAGGGCTATTGCACTTAGCAGTGAGAAAAGGTATCTAATGTTTAGAAAAGTGATTGAAAAGGTGTGGAAGACCTTTTTCAGTGAACTATGTTAAAAAGGTATTAAAGCATTGTTTATACCTTTGTAACATATTTTGTAAGCTACAGCCTGCTTTAGATCACATTTTCCCCTACCTATACTGGGTTAAATAGTTCCCCCCCCAAATTTCGACCTACCTGGAACCTCAGAATAAGACTTCATTTGGAAGTAAGATCTTCGCAGATTTAATTAGTTATGATGAAGTCATAGGTCTTAACGGATGACAGTGGGCTCTAATCTAATGATTAATGTCCTTGTAAGACTTAAAAATAGAGACACAGAAACATGATTAGATACAAAGGGAGAAGGCCGTATAATGATGGAGTCAGTTATTAGTGACACATCTACAGTAAAAGGGATGCAAAGAATTGTTAGCAGTCGTAGAAGCTAGGGAGAGACATGGGGTGGCTTTTTCTTTAAAATCTCTGTGAGGAACCTACCATGATAACACCTTGACTTTGGACTTTTGACCTCTAGAATGGTCAGAATACATTTCTGTTGTTTTAAGCCACTTAGTCTGTGGTAATTTGTTACCGTTAACACTAGAAAACAAAAACACATATACTACCTTTGCAGTTTTACCTCAGTTTATTCCCTTATATTTGTCATTGCCTCAGGAGCAGCCTTCACATCTCGCCTTTCTCTGTTCAACCTCCTGGAAGTCCTTCCCCTTTCTTCAGCCATTTCAAATCTAGGGTACACATCAAGGTTCAATTCAAGTAGGACTTTTTCTGTAGCACCTTGCCTTACCACCCCAGCTCAAACTCAGAGGTTCAGACATTTCTCTGAATATCTACAGTAAGCACTATTTGAACAAACTATTATGTAAACATGACTTTAGCATTATGACACTCTGTTGTTTTTTTTTTAAATTAATGATTTATTTTATTGTTTTTGACAGAGAGAGAGACAGAGACAGAGAGAGACAGTGAGAAGGGGGAGGGCCCAGAGCAGTCTCCATAGTTGTATGTCATCATTTTCCAATGTGGTTTCATCCCTCACAGATGGGTGGTGGCTCTGCAGGGCAGGAACCAGGCTGGGGTCCTCCTGCATGAGAGGCATGCCCCCTTGAGCCAGGGACTGAACCAAGGGGCAAGAACTGAACTGGGGGCCTCCCTCATGGCAAACATACCCCAATTCAGCACATGGGTCCACACAGGCCAGGGCCAGGATTTGATCCTTGGTCCCCGGTGCTGCAAAGTGAGTGCTTAACCTGCTGAACCATCACGGCTTCCCGTTATTTAAATTATATATATATATATATATATATATATATATATATAAAATATACATATATATTATATATATAATATATAATATACATATATATTATATATAATATAATTATATACATATATAATATATATAATGAGGAGATTATATATATATATATATAAAATCTCCCATTTGGATTATAAATTGTGCAGTAAAGCATTAACCCCGACAAAGAAAGGTTTGGCCTTTATCCTTCTCTCCTGGCAGGTAAACCCTAAACCCTCAGAATATTCTGCCTGACAAAAATGCTTTCAGGGATGCTAGGATGGCTCAGTGGTTGAGTGCTTGCCTCATAATTGAAAGGTCCAGAGTTCAGTTCCCACCCTTGGCCCATGCAGTCCCATGTACTGAAGTACAGTGTAGCTGGTGACAAGTAATGGCGGCAAGGATTCTCTCTTTCTATGCAGGAGCCCCCTGAGTTCAGTTCTCACCCCACGCATCCCCACATACACCTGTGTGGAATAAAACCATGTCACAGCTAGTGATGTGTAGTATTGAAGCTACTCTGGGCCTCTCTCTCTCTCTCTCTCTCTCTCTCTCTCTCTCTCTCTCTCTCTCTCTCTCTCCCTCTCCCTCTCTTTCTCACCTTCTTAAGAGCAATAAAATAAATCTTAAAAAAAAAAGAAAGAAAAAAATGCTTTTGTTTACCTGGGACCTCGTACCCTACATCAAGTATCCTGCTAGTCCTTTGCTTGTAATACTTCTTACTTCTCACAGCAACCGTTGGAAGTATTATCATTAATTTTGACTTCTTTATAAATGAGAAAACAGTAACAAAACTTTTAACAAGTATGTACAACTAATCTGAATCCCTGATGTTTTTCTGGCCACAACCCTATTTATCCATATTGCCCCCTAGCCAATTTCACAAAAATTTTCTCACAAATTGACCAAATCCCTCACCTCCACTTCCTCATTTCTCACACATTCCTTCACTCACCCTAGCTTACTTAGTTTCACCTTTCTACCAAAATGGTTCTTATAAAAGTCTATAAGAATCCTCATGTTGCCAAATTCAGCAAAAGTGCCTCAGTTTACCAAGTCCTTTTAATTTTTTTCTTCTGATTTTCTTACTTGATTATCCTAGTCTCTCTTTCTCTCTCTCTCTTTTTTTTTTTTTTTAAGATTTATTTTATTGTTTGAGAGAAGGTAAGACAGAGAGAGACAGAAAGAGACAGAGAAGAGAGGAGGGCCCAGAGCATTCTTCATAGTTGTACATCATTAGTTTTTTGACATAGTTTCATTCCACACAGGTGGGTGTGGGGCAGGGGCCAGGACTCGATCCCCAGACCTGGTGGTTGCAAGGTAAGCGTTTAACCTGTTGAGCTATCCTAGCATCCCCTTAATTAGTCTCTTGATGACTCCCGTTCTGTTACCTAAATTTACTTTTAAATGTTTGCATGATTCAGGACTCCCTTTGGTACCTTATTCTACCTATACTGCCCCCTTTGGTGATCTCATTCCCCTTGGTTTGCTAAAATATATACTTTGATGCCCAAGTTTATAATACCAGGGGATGCTGGGATGGCACAGTGGATTGAGTGCTTGCTTTGCTGCCCTGGGATCTGAGGATCGAATCCCGGCCCCAGCCCATGCGGACCCATATGCTGAACTGGGGTGTTCCCTCAGTTTAGTTCTTGCTGGGTCCATGCGGGAGGCCCCCGGCCTGGTTCCTGTCCTGTGCAGCCCACCGCCCACCTGTGGAGTAAAACTATATTGAAAACTAATGATGCACAACTATGGAGACTGCTCTGGGTCTTCCCCTTCTCTCTGTCTCTATCTGACTCTCTCTCTCTCTCTCTCTCTCTCTCTCTGTCAAATTTATAATACCAGCCCTGACTTCTTCCCTGTGCTCAAGGTTCAAAAATCTAGGTTTCATCATTTAAATCTCTGATTGACACCATTGTGTAGAGGAGACTAGACACATAGCTTTGGCAGAAGCCTGCTTTCCCAGTGCTTCTGTGACCTGGTGTGGCACCAAAGGAATCTTTGCTTTTCTTGCCGTAATCATCACCCAGAATATTTATGATCAACTTGAGTGGATAAGAAAATTGTAATTCAACACAGTTGTTTTTTAATAATTAGGGAAATCTTCATGTACAACACATGCATGATATATTGGTGTTTTATTCAACATTTCATCATTTTTGAAGATTTAGATCCAATTCAACTTTCTAAAAATCCATGTGACAACTAAAGAAATCCACCAGTTTTGATCTTGATTTTAGAATAAAATCCAAACCCTTTTCAATAATCATCAATATTATCAAGTAATTACATCTCTTGCTTCCCACTCCCTCTAACCTATATTCTGTCCACAGTACCCTTTCTATTCCCTGAATGTCATTTTCTACTTAGGACATTGGTGCTTATTTTTCCCTCAGACCTTCCCCCTGTGATCTTGTATAGCTAACTCCTCAATCTATAAGTCTTATTCCAAATGTCCTTCCCAAATGAAGTCTTTTCCTGATCCCCACCCCCAAAGAAGTAGGAGCCCCAGTTACTCTGTATCACATGACTTTGCTTACTTCCTTTATAGAACTTACCATAATCTGTAATATTTTTAATTTTCTGCTCATGTCCCATCCTCTTCTGTCATCCAGTAGAATGTGAGCTTGAGAAGAATAGGTTTCTTGTGTCTTACTATCATCTCTCAACACCTACAACAGTGTCTGACCCACAGCTGGCCCTCATAATTAATTTGTTCAATTAGTTTGTATTACTAAGCCACATGTGCCAGAATTTGAACTTGAGTTGAACTTGACCCAGAACCCAAGCTTTTAAATGCTGTTTGACTAACATTTCATCTAAAGCAACTTAAAGTAGATAGTAAAGGATGACATCTGTTCACATCAGCCAAGGAAGATTTCTTGAAGAAGATGTGAATAATTTGGATATAGGCAACAACTTAAAGGAGAATATTTTATACCAGGTAAACACACAGAACTAGAAATTAGGTGGATTTATGAGGCAGATGACAAAGAAAGCTTAATTGTTAGCTTAATTATAATTACAATGGAATTGTTATTGAACAGACATAACATAACCCTTTGCCGGAAAAGTTTAATTCAATCCTAGTTTCTTCAATTTCCATGACAAATTTAAATTCTATTTGGAGCTGATAAATGCCCTTACACATTGTGTGTGTGTGTGTGTGTGTGTGTGTGTGTGTGTGTGAATGCATGCATGTGCATGTAGTGGGCAAAACTACTATAAGCAAACCTATGGAAGATTCAGGTTAGAATCTATTACAGGAAGTGAAAAAAGAGCTGCTGGCTGCTACCCATTAGTGCCCTAAAGTTTCTTAAAACTCGAAACCCAGTAACCAGGAATCTTCCTCTTTATTCATGTTTGCTTTGAGCCATGCCCTAATATTCAGCATGGTTGATACCTGGTAGGAAGAGCAGTGGAAATTGGAGGCAAGGGTGGGGGCAACGTTTGAACAAATAAAATGTTTTCTCTTTACAAATAAAGTGAATTAAGCCTTCTTCAAAATGTTGTAGCTTCTATATTTTCATGCTACTTCCAGCAATATGCCACCTTCATTTTGAAGTCTAGTGTTAAGTAGGAAAGCCTAATTAATATGTAGGGAATAGTATCATTCATCTCATTCAAGTGCTTAGAAAAATAAACTTAGCTATACAACTCATGAATCATAAATGAAGCTGAGGGCCAACTAAAAACTACAACTCCCACTCAGAGATAAAGAAGCATGAAATGGCACTTTAGAATCAAAATCACATTGAGAGGAAGTGCCTTTCCAAAACTTAAGAAAAAAATACTAGTACAGTGTTCCCTTGCCACTTCGCGCTTCATGGTTTGCGGCTTCAGTGCTTCGCGGGTTTTTCCAAAATATTCATCAAAAAATAAAAATGAAAAAATACAACCATGTCGGCAGCCACATGGCGGAAAGGAGCGTTGTTTCATGTGGATGTGCGAGAGAGAAGGATCCCTGCATGTCAAACAAAGAGATGAGCTGACTCAGAGTCCATCCCACGGGCTCTCATAAAGGCGCCTGATTGGTTTCCGGTGCCACATCGACCCATGAGAGTCCGAGTGGGTTTATCCCTGTGAGTGGATTGTCTGCGCATCATCGCAGCCTCACCTAGCATCTTTTCTTGTTGTATCTCGCCAGTCTTGTCCATGATGTTGACTGTCTCGCATACTGTAGTTTAGTGTTGTGTTAGCGATAACTTGTTTTGTTGAAGCGATAACGTTTTTTATTAATTAAGCCCTTATCATGCCGCCTAAGCGCTGTGCCCCTGCGAAAGCCTCCTCCGGGGCGCCCAAGAGGAAGAAGATGATGACCATCAGCGAAAAAGTGAAACTTTTAGATATGATCAAAGAGGGCAGAAGTGATGCATCTGTGGCACGCCATGACGGGGTGAAGGAATCTACAGTGCGGTCCATCAAGAAAGAGGAAGCAAACATCCGCAAAACTGCTTCAATCACCTTCAATACAGAAGCGAAACGTGTGGTAACTCCGCGTAATAACAGAATTGTGAAAATGGAAGCTGCACTGGCATTGTGGATTGCTGATGGCAGGAAAAAGACAGTGAGTTTGGACACTAATATGATCAGGACAAAGGCCAAAGCTCTCTACGACCAAATCTTGCCCGATGACGACAATGAAGAGGCTGAAGAAGGTGCTGACGAACCT
>PVKE010015492.1:0-33387 GCA_004027555.1 Craseonycteris thonglongyai
AAAAAAAAAAAAAAAAAAAAAAAAAAAAAAAAAAAAAAAAAAAAAAAAAAAAGAAATAAGATTTTCACACAGAAATAGACTCAGATACAGAGAACAAACTGATGGTTGCCAGACGAGAGGAGGTTGGGGAGCTGGGAACAAAGGTGAAGGATAAGAAATACAATTTGTTAGCAAAGTACAACATAAAGAATATAGTCAATAATGTTTCAACAATCAAGTATAGTGCCAGGTACATACTAGACTAATCGGGGGATCACTGCATAAATTATATGAATATTGGGATGCTGGGATAGCTCAACACGTTGAGCACTTGCCTTGCAACCTGAGGTCCAGGGACCAAATCTAAGCCCTGGTCCGTGCAAACCCATATGCTGAACTGCGATACAACTGCTAATCCCTGAGATGGTGGTGAAGTTTCTCCCTTCCCATACAGGAGGCCCCCAGTTCAATTCCCACTCAGCGTGGCTCCACATCCACCTGTGTGGAATGAAACCATGTCACAACAAATGATGTACAACTATGGAGACTGCTCTGGGCCCTTCCTCCCTTTTCTCTCTCTCTCTCTTTCTTTCTGTCTCCGTCTTTCTCTCACCTTCTCTCAAACAATAAAATAATCTTTAAAAAACAATATAAATGTCTAACCACTATGCTGTACACCTTAAACTAGTATAATATAATATTGAATATCAACTGTAACTGAAAAAAAAGAAATAAGACTTTCATATGAACCTCCACTATAAATAGACCGAAACTCCATTAGTTGTACTTCAAAGGATAAATGTTAATATTATTCTACCCATTCTGTTAATTCAGGGTACTAATTTACTATTCAGGTTATTTCCCTAAGTAATGTTTAGCAGGTATTTGTACTTGAAAAGTTGGTTATTGGAAATGTAGTAGGCAGTTCTGATAGTCCTTAAATTATTAAACCTATGTTTCTTAGTTTTTAAAACACCGTACATTATAATTACCTGAAAATTCTTTGAACCTTATTAATATAGCCAGGACAAACATTAGGGCAATATCTTTTCAACGTTCTTTCTTGAAAGCAACACCAACATATAGTTTTAAATGAAAAAGAAGGCACACATTTACCTTGAGGAACTAGTTGTACCAAGCCAAAAAGATTTTCATCTGGAAGAATGTGTCTTTATATATATGCACACCAAGTATATATTTGAATATGACAATGTCTGAGCTATTTCCAGAGAGAAATAAAATGTTTTCTCTAAAAGCTGAAAAGCTAAGCTAAACACCTTTTTTTTTTTTCCAGCCTCCGATATTTCCTATTCCTCCCCTATGAGATCATTCTGCTTTAAGTTCTCAAAGCCCTTTGTGCAGCATTCACACAAAATGAAAACACGGTCAGTGAATGGGCTAGAAAAGTGCTGGCCTCGTAAATCATATCAATTGCCACTCAAGGATCAATTTTCACAGCTGTCAATTGGACTAATACCTCTCCTGTGTATATATTTCAATAAGATAAATGAAATCATTATCAAAATATAAAGCAGATATATTTTTCTTAAGACACAATGGGACATACTTCATTTTTTGTTTCTTTAAGTTGAAACTACATAACATAATGGGAATAAAATGACGTAGAATCATGAACACAGTGTGTTATGCAATAACAGCATAATCCACATGTGTTTTCCTTTAAGAGTCATATAGAACATGGGGTCCTTTCTGCCAAGTCTGTAACTATGGAAGCATGAGGAGCCTTTATAGGAGGCTCTGCCATCTCTCTCACTGGCTGAACAAAGAAAAGTGCAAACTTTTCCTTTCAAAGGAAAGAATATTATGACATTGTACAAGCCATGAATAAGATTTCTTTTTATAGTCAAAGTAAATTATGAAAACAAAATGTTTCATTTTAAATCAAATACAAACAAGACCTAATTTCCTTTTCTATATTGCTGGATTTGATGTTATAATATTATGTAAGAGGTTTTTGCAGGGAAAGTTGGGATGACTCAGCGGGT
The DNA here is from genome assembly GCA_004027555.1 of Craseonycteris thonglongyai. Lineage (NCBI taxonomy): Eukaryota > Metazoa > Chordata > Mammalia > Chiroptera > Craseonycteridae > Craseonycteris > Craseonycteris thonglongyai. The sequence goes on from PVKE010015492.1 coordinate 1,986, forward strand.
TGAGCGCTCACTTTGCAGCCCCGGGGGTCTGAGGATCGAGTTCCGGCCCCAACTTGTGCAGACCCATATGCTGAACTGGGGTGTGCTTTCCATGCAGGAGGACCCCAGTTCGGTTCTCGTCAGGGTGGGCATCTCATGGAGGAGGCCCCGGCCCAGTTCCCACCCTGCACACCCCCACCCTCCTGTGTGGAACGAAACCATGATGAAAGCTGATGACGTCCAACTATGGAGACTGCTCTGGGTCCTCCCCCTTCTCTCTGTCTCTGTCTCTACCTGTCTCTGTCAAGAACAATAAAATAAATCTTAAAAAAATATTTTTGCATCTACACGCATGTGGGATATTGGTCTGTAGTTTTCTTTTCTAGACTAATGCTAGCCTATTAGAGTGAGTTGGGCAGTGTCTCCTTCTCTTGTGTTTTCTTGGAAGAATTTCTGTAGAATTGGTGTCAATTCTCCCATGAATGTTTGGTGGAATTCACCAGTGAAGCCCTAATTTCTTTTCTAACCAAGGCCAAAATCCCAAGTCTTCCTACAATTGCGTAGCAGCCAGCCTGGCTCTTAGAGAGTGCTGAACGCATGGTGCCTACTTCTTTGTAAGAACAGGGCTATTCTAGGAGACAGCAAATCTCTCTAGGCACCAGGGATCTGAGCGATTCTCTTCCTCATGGTAAGCAGTCATACCACAATCTTCCCATCTCACTCTCTGTTCCCTTCCCTTGAACTCTACATTGGAGTAGGGAGAAAACCAAATTTTGACTGAATAGAATTTTAGATTACTAGTGACTCCACTTAGACTGAAAACCAGGCTGGCTTTTTAATACAAGCACGCCTGCTGTACCGTTTTCCAGAAAATTTGCTCTGCTTTTATTCCTGTAGTGACAGCCCTGTGTCTTCTTGCTCTGTCTCTTTCTATGTGATTATGTGGGAATCATGGACCTCCCTTAGCCTAGATTTCCTCATCTTTGAGGAATTGGTTTGCTTGTTTGATTTGGGTGAGGACTACATGCATTGATGCAAGATCCTTGGTACCCAATAAGCTACATTAAAAAAAAAATTACACATGTGAGAAAATATTTAACTGGGGCTACATTTTGTTGTTGTTGTTGAACTTGATGTATTCTTTTATTGAACTCTTTGCATCTGTAAAAAAGAACCTGCCTTGAGTTTTTTAAAAGTAGATCTCAATGCTATCCTCTATGGGGGCCGCAATTTATTCAGCATAGTCATGGTTATGAATATAAACCAAGTAGGTGGTGTAGTAGCTGAACAACAAAAAAGCAGTTCTGGATCATGACTAGACGTTATAACTCAATCTAGACAAGTACAGATGATCAAGCACGACTACAGCTCTGGATCAGGGTTGTTTCTAAGTGGCATTTTGTATTACTATGTAACTACTAAAATATCACAGAAGTGTTGGCAGTTTTATTATAAGTGGGCTTAGATAGACTCTTAACTTAACAACGGAACAAGAGCCTGTTAGCCAAACAGGCTCAAGGCAAATGGTTTCTTTGAACTAGCAATACTGACTTTAAGAGTAAACACAGTAAGCGCACAACACAACACACAGACGGTGTCATGTAGAATTGTACACCTGGAACCTATGTAATTTTACTAACCACTGTCACCCCAATCAATTTAATTAAAGAGTAAATGTAGAGTTTTAAAGATATATAGTTCTTTACAATTATGTAGGTCCCTATTTATATTCGCTGATAAAAAGGTTTTGTGTCAGTAAGAATATGCTTTATTTCTTATTGCATTTTTGGGAGAAAGCATTATTTAATACATTAGTTGAATATGCATAATGGCAAAACACTTTCAGTCAGTACATGAAGGTGCTGGGCCATAATCTGTTGGTCATGAAATCAATAGTGGGTTGCAATGAGAATTTTTAAATGAAATAGTAAATACTATTAAAGTTTACTTGTAGGAACATTTGAACAGGCATATATCCTCAGTGTGGTTCAAATAAACGCTTATAAAGAAGAATGTTCATTGTATATGAAGTTGTGAAACATTTGGTTAAAACAGATTTCTTATACGTGTATGTTTGTTTGTATGGAGTAAAATGTATTTATTACTGAGCCTCATAGTTCTGCTTTTTTATATTTTCCTATACTTCTTTCATATGTCACTATTGCTGTCCTGATACCTATATATATGAAAAGAAGGGTGAAATGCTATTAGTTTCTTTCACTGCTTTAATTCATAGAAACCTTAAATTTGAGAAAAGGATGATATAGTAAAAAAAAAAAAAAAAATGTAAGTCCCAAATTTTTTCTCTTATTTTATTCTTTTATTTCAATAAAAGGATGTCATTCCTTTTTTAGTCTTTACCTCCTTGATTGTGACTTAAATCATACATTATACAGGTTTTCTAAAGTGTGAGCTGACATACAATCTAAAGTTATACAGATGCAAGGAAGCAAAGCATTTTCTCTTTGTGATCCTTATATGTGGTTTTAAAAAATCTACTTTCACCTGTCTTTATGACCAAGACTCTAATAACATGACCTTTTCTCTTCAATAGGAGGTTATTTTCCAGGTAATCAATCCAACTTCCCAATAGTTAATATTCTTCAAAACTCTTAGATTGAATAGAGTCATCACTCTGATTATTATTTAATGTCTGTAGTCTCGTTATCCGGTTTTCTCCATTTGCAACCAAAGCTTTCAAAAATTTTTTTCCTCTGGGCTTAAAAGTAGAAAATGGCATGTCATCTCGGCTAATATAATCTGAGTTCTCCTTGTTTAAAAATGTATTCAGCAGCTTAATTAGTCCTTTTCGGACTATTTGACAAATAGTAGCAGTCCATTAAATAATTTTTTAGTTAATAAATGTTCAACTTTCAAAGCAAGTTATATTTTAGCAACATTATAAATAGATTTATGCTGATGAAATCATTTAAAAAATAAACATTCAATTTTAGAATAATTTGCAAAAATAGTGCAGAGGGTTTCCATAGACCCTTCACTCAGTTTCCCCTAATATTAATGTCTTGCATAACCAACACACATCTGTCAAAACTAAGACATTGATATTGGGAAATTACTATTACTATACTGTTTCAGGCTCCTATCATTGGATTGATTTAATGTGAGTAAGCTGATTATCAAGCAGGGTAGAAACTATACACATTCTTTTGGATTTCATCAGTTTTTTCACCAATGTTCTTTTTTCTCTTCCATAGTTCCCATGAGGATAGATAGCACATTGCATTTACTTGTCATGTACCCTTAGTCTCCTGTGATCTGTGACAGTTTCTCAGACTTTCCTCATTTTTCATGACCTTGATCATTTTGAAGAGTACTGGTGGGCATTTTTTAAATGTCCCCCAATTTGAGGTTGATACACAGAGGTAAAACGCCATTCTCATTGCATCCTATCAGGGAAAACAAGATATCAACATGACTTAGCGCCAGCCTTCATCCCTTGATGAAGGAAATTTATATCAGGTTTATGTAATTATTTCTTTTTTTATTGTTTGTTTGTTTGTTTTTGACAGAGAGAGACAGAGAGACAGAGAGAAGAGGAAGGACCCAGAACAGTCTCCATAGTTGCACATCATTGGTTTTTCCACATAGTTTCATTCCACAGGTGGGCGGGGCTGCACAGGGAAGGAACTGGGCCGGGGTCTCACCCTGGTGAGAACTGAATTGGGGGCACTCCCCAGTTCAGCACATGGGCCCGCACGGGTCGGGGCCGGGATTCGATCCTTGGTCCCCGGGGCTGCAAAGTGTGTGCTTAACCCACTGAGCCATCCCTGCTTCCCCTATGAAATTATTTCTAATTAAAAAATAAAACTATTTGATGCAGCCTCCAGGTATAGCAAAGGTAGATATTGATAAATATGGACTTGATACATAGAAAATAATGAATTTTAATTGTAACAATTGCATAAAACATTCAAATAATGACTATATATTTCTCTCAGAAATATCTTCTTCTCTCCTGTAAATTAATTGTTAAGTGTATTACTTATCTTAAAATATCTAGGCAATGACTTCATGAAAATGTATATTAAGATTATGGCTACATTTTCTTAGTCATAGTAAAGTAAAAAGCTTTAAACATAAACTACAAACCAATGAAAATATTAAATCATCTTTACAATAATGTTGAAGAAACACATCAATAATCCGTAAACTAGGGGATGCCGGGATGGCTCAGTGGGTTAAGCACTCGCCTTGTAGACCCAGGGTCCAAGAATCGAATCCCAGCCCAGGCCCTTGAGGACCCATATGCTAACCTGGGCTGTGGCCCCAGTTTGGTTGTCACTAAAGGAAGCTTCCCATGTGGGAGGCCCCTGGTAGTTCCTGCCCTGTGTAGCCCCGCCCACCTATGTGGAATGAAACTATGTCGAAAACTGATGATGTACAACTATGGAGACTGCTCTGGGCCCTCCCCTTTCTCTCTGTCTCTCCCTCTCTGTCAAAAAACAGTAAAATAAATCTTAAAAATAGAAAAAATTCCTAAACTAAAACAAATCACTTTAGTTGTAATCATTTGGCATACATAATTATCTCCTACATTTCTAATTTAAAATATTTTTGATAGTACATCATAACTTGTATGGCATACATCTATGGTATCTATGCATAGCAGTGGAATACCAACAATTTAGTTCAGCATGCTAATTTAATTTCCTGATTCAGCTTGTTTAAATGTGTCACCTTAGTGAATATACAACCTCAAACTTTTCAACCTTTTGTCTTACACACTTCAGTTTCTCCAATAGCCAATCTCCATAGTTTTGTAGGCCATCAATGAGAATGTTTAAAAGTTGCCCCAGAGCAGCTTTTTTGTTCTGAAATTATTTCAGAAATGCAGAAAGTTGCAAGAATAGTACAAGGAGCTTCTTACACAGGAATTATTCTGTATGCCCTTCAGCCAAATTCCCCAACTGATAACATTTTAGCACATTTGCTTTATTATTCTCTCTCTGTGTGTAATATTTTTCTATACTAGTTGACAGTAAATTGCAGACATGATTCCCCCTTATCCTTAAACTCATCAGTGTGTATTTTTTAAGAACAAGGGCATTCTCTGAAATAACCTCAGGACAATTTATTAAAACCAGGAAATGAGCACTGATTATCTAATCAACCGACCTTATTCAAACCTACACAAGTGTTCCGATAATGTGCTTTATAGTAGAAATAAGATAAGATAGAGAAAAGAAAAGAATCCAGCCGAGGGTCACTCTGGGATCTCATATTGCCAAATGTCATTAGCCTCCTTCAATCCTGAATACTTCGCCAGAATGTCTATATCTTTTATGACCTTTATCTTTTTGACAAGTTCAGGCTAGTTAGTTTGTAGAATGTCTCTCAATGGGTTGTGTCTGATGTTTTCTCAGGTTAGACTGAGATTATGCATTTGGGGCAGGAATCCCACTAACATGATGTTATGTCTTCAAAGCATTTTGTGTGGAGTCAGGATGTGGGTTTGTTCCATTATGCTCACACTGGTCGTGTGGTAAATGTGCTGTCTCTCAGCTTCCCTCTGCTATCCCCCCTTTATGATCACTAAATTCTTTGTGGAGAGATCTGAGATTATGCAGATATTCTGTTCCTCACCAAATTCTTACCCAATCGTTTTTAGCATCCCTTGATGGTTTTGCATGAATCAATCACACTGTGATGTTTGTCTAATGGTGAGTTTTCTCATTCTATCATTCTACGTCGATTTGTTGGTATCTTGTGCTAGGAAAGAGCCTTTCTTTTTTCATTCATTCACTTGTTTATTTTTTTATTTATTTGCTTACAACATAGACTGGTGGACTTCTATTTTATTCAAGGGCTCATCATTTCTTACTATCATTATTTATTGTGATGTTAAAATTGTACCAGATTAGACCAGTGAGAACCCTTCAGGCATTTTCCTGTGTCCTTTTGACAGGACCCTGTCGTCCTATGAACAGACACTTCTTTCTGATGCAAAGTATTTCAGGGTCCCGTTTTATTTTCTCTTCTCCAGCCCTGGAATTAGCCACTTCTCCAAGGAGCTCCTTTGAGAGGAGAATAATGTCTCAAAAGTTACATTTAGGTGTTAGGTATGCTCATTGCTACTGGCATGTTAGGCTTCTAGGCCCTTTCAGCAAACAGAGCTAGGAGTGTGTGTGTGTGTATGTGTGTGTGTGTGTGTGTGTGTGTGTGTGTGTGTGTTGCAGGTTAGGTTCCCTGAGAATCAAACCCTGAGACAGACATTAGTGAGCAGAAAGTTTATGAGGGATGGGGGAAGCTAGGATGGTTCAGTGGGTTCAGCACTCGCTTTGCAGACCCAGGGACCGAGGATCGAATCCCGGCCCTGGCCCCTGCGGACCCATGTGCTGAACCGGGGTGTGCTTCCCATGTGGGAGGCCCCCAGCCCAGTTCCCACCTTGTGTGGCCCCTGCTCACCTGTGTGGACCAAAACCATGTCAATAAATGATGACGTACAACTATGGAGACTGTTCTGGACCCTCCCCCTGTCTCTCTTTTCTGTCTTTTTCTGTCTCTGTCAAAAACAATAAAATAAATCTTAAAAGAAAAGAGTTTATTAGGGATCACTCTAGGGGTTGCACATCTGCGGAAAGCAAGGGAAGGAAGCAGGATTGAGCACAGGGAGAAGATGGGCTACAGATAAACTGTAGCCTATGGATGACACTATATTTGTTTTTATATGATTTATTATATTATATAGAAATATTTTTCAATTTGTGTGTATTTATTATTAAAATGTGTTTATTATGGCACCAAAGAGTCGTGTTAGTTTTGATGATTGTCAGTATGAATTTTAGCAAGTTGCTGAACCTCTCTGTGCCTCAGTTTCCTCATCCACACAATGGAAATAATAATTTTACATCTTTATTAGATGACTAGGCATCTCAAACTTATAACAACATACCCAAAAACAAAATCCCTGACTCTCATCTACTCCCACTCCCTGGCCAGCCCAGCTCTTCCCCAGTTTCCCCACCTTAGTAAATGGCAACTTCCTCAGTCTCTCAGGCTAAGAGCCCCAGAATCATTACTGACGCTTCTCTTTCTCACACACCACACATCTAATCCATCCACAAATCCTGGGCTCTTGCAATCAGCTCCTCACTGTCCTTCCTGCTTCTGCTTTGGTTTTTCTACAGTGTATCCTGCCTAAATAGCCACAATCGTGCTTTTAAAAACAAATCTTTTAACATCCCTCCTATGCTCAACCCTCTAGCGGATTCCCATCTCACTCAGAATAAAAGCCAGGAAGCTGGCAATGGCTTACCTGGTCTGGCTCGTGCTTTCTCCAACCAATCTCCTACCTGTCTTGCTCACTGCTCACTGACCTGCAGCCATGCTGGCTTCCTTGCTGTTCTTGAACTGAACAATTCTTGTGCCCCAGGGCCTTTGCACCAGCTGTTCCCTCCACTTATTTCCAAGACTCACTTCCCTATCTCCTAACTCAGATCCTTCCACAGCTCCCCTGACTAAAAAGTCAAGTCCCCAACCCAACATTCCATTCTCCTGTTTCTGCTTTCTTGTTCTCCATAGCACTTCTTACCTGCAGGCACATTATATAATTTGCTTGCTTATTTTTTATTGCCTGACTTCTTCCTCACCGCCCTGTCTTCCCTCCACCCCCTCCAAATGAAATGTAAATGCCATGGGGCAGGTACCTTAGTTTTGCTCTCTACTAGTTCCTCAGCTGCTAGAAATGTGCTTGCTGTTTAGGGGATACTCAATACTTCTGTGTGTGCTGGGGTGCACAAGACCACACCCAGGTTTGGTGATTCACTAGGAGGGCTCACAGATCTCAGCATATAGTTGGACTCACAGCTAAGACTGCGCACAAGGAAAGGATACATACGTAGCTGGATCGGTAAAGAAAAAGGGCACATGAGGTCAAGTCCAGAGAAACTAGATGCAAACTTCCAGGGACGGCTCCTTAGGAAGTTCCCCACGACACCCTTAATACTGTACATCGAGCAGTGAGTTGTGGGCCAGGAGCCATGTTCTCTGCCAGGACATTTCATCAGAGTCTCGATGCCTGGGGTTTCCATTACAGGTTGGTCCCCTGGCAGGGATCAAAATCTCAGATGCTTCTAAGGAAAGTGGGCATTCAGCATAGATCATATGGTTTGCATCGACAGTTTAGACACACGATTCAGTCTCATCAGTCAGAAATGGCAGGAAACCTCCCCAAATCCCAATTCCCAGATGCCAGCCAAGGGTCAATGTTAAAAGCAGGCCTTTCTAAAGAGAACAGTTCTAAGGCTGCTACTCTAAATCTTTTCTGAAAAGTATGAATAAAATCTGTCACTTTTCCATGACAAAATGAAGCATTTTGGAGTTGCTGGAGTCAATAAGATCAACTAAAGAAATATATATATATATTTTTTTGCACATTGGAATCCCTCTGCATACATTTGACCTTATTTCCACACATCGACATAGTTTGCATGTTTTAAAGTGGCATGGGAAGGAAAGAAAATACAGTTAGAATCTCACACATTGCTTGGATTCTGTACATTTTGCAATCTGTTTCTGAAGGGAAGGCCAAGGAACAAAATCTAGGCGAAGAGAATGTCTATGAGAGGGTGTCTTATGACAGCCCTTAGTAGAATGTCTTTATTTTTTGGTTTTTGCTTTTAGAGTACTGAGTACTCAACAACATACCTGGCATACACAAAGAGCCACAGAAATGTTTGTAGAGTGCAGAAAAGATTGTACTATACATGTTAAAAATGTTCTATTTCATAAGCATGTCAATAAAATTTGACTCATTAAAAATAAATGTGGTATAGCAGATGCTGAATACAATTTGTAGACTGCTTTCATAGCTACGGTGCTAAAACAGGTTAAAATCTTTTCATTGAATCTTATTTAGGTAATTTGGAATTGTAAATAAATAGTTGGCATGTACTGCATTTCTTTGCTTAAGCCAAAAGGAAACATACATGAGCACATTTACATACACACATGCACACCCCTAAACGCCATCTGGAGTTATCTAGAGCTAGGGGAGGAGAAATCCTAGTTCTCAAAAATCTAGACTTGCTTAGAGCAGCCTTTTTAAATGTGACACTTTCATGATAATACTGAGACCATGGGGAGACTTCTCAGAATAGAAACCTCAGGAAATTTAAGCCAAGTCATTTTCCGTGTGTGTGTGTGTGTGTGTGTGTGTGTGTGTGTGTGTGTGTGTGTGTGTGTGTGTGTTAGCCTCCCATAACTGGTTACCATGTTGTAAAATCTAAAACTTATGATAAGAAAGAGTAAAACACTCTAGAGGGGTAATAGTAACCCTTTCTCACACAGGCAAACTCGACCCTGGCTCACAGCTGTGGCCTCAGGGCTGGCTAACTGTTACAAGTATTCTCACTTTGAAGATTAAAAGGAAGAAGAAACAGTCTTGTGAAAAAAACAACATGAACACACAAAAAAGTAATGTGGTGAAACAAGAGTTCTGCATTTCTACATGAGTGACTATTATCCCTGTAAAAATACAGGGTCCGGCAGAACTAATGCCCTTTTTAAAACCTGAGTGTGCTATTGCTATTGTTACATCATGAAATACTTATGATTTTGTAATAAAAGATTTGGTATAGGGGAAGCCGGGATGGCTCAGCAGGTTAAGTGCTCACTTTGCAGCCCCGGGGACCAAGGATCGAATCCTGGCCTGTGCTGACCCATGGGAGGCACCCCAGCTTAGTTCTCACCCCCTGGTTTGGTCCCTGGCTCGAGGGGGCATGCTTCCCATGCAGGAGACCCCCAGTCCAGTTCCCGTCCTGCATGGCCCCCGCCCACATGTGTGGAATGAAACCATGTAGAAAACTGATGACATACAACTATGGAGACTGCTCTGGGCCCTTGCCCCTCTCTCTGTCTCTCTGTCTCTGTTTCTTTCTGCCTCTGTCAAAAACAATAAAATAAATCTTTAAAAAAGATTTGGTATAGATTACTAGCTCATAGAAAAGGGGCATAACTTCTGCCAGACCCAAGATTAGTGTGAAAGTTCTGTGCAAATATTGATTGAACAAGTAAAGGAAACTTGGAAAGTAACTTTCTACGTGGGAGACCTGAACACGAGTACTGAACGGTTTTTCTAGGCTATGTAGCACAGTCACACATTCCTAGAGTTTTAGCAGTGAATCAGGTCTTAATAGACCCAGACATAATTTTTCATTGTGCAGACTGGGGAAATAGGCCCACAGATTTTAAAAGTGCTTGCCTAAGATCACACAACTAGCCTTAGTTAGCTCCTATATAGGCAATGGTATAGGAGGTTCTGAATTAACACAGCTTTAATCAAAAAGTGATCTTATGCCTCTAAAACCGAAGTGGGTCAGGCTTCCTCTGTGATGCTATTTTTAGGTGTTACTCAAGAGTAACAGTTTTCTAGGGAAAGTATACCTTCTTTGGACTTGTCATGGAAACTGATGCTTTCCAATTGTCCATCAAAACTGAAAACTCTGATGTTAGCTCTGTGTTTTGGCAGGAGAATTCTGGGACTCTCTGGGTTTGCATTTTTCTCAAACAAATACCACTTTGTAAGAGCCTCCCTGCCCTCAGCTGGCAGACTATCCTGGGTTAGCTGAAGCTGCCGAACCTGATGTATTCAGACAACCCAGTCAGCTTGGAAGGAGGGCAGCCGTTTGAATATAGCTGCAAATGCTATCTTAAAAACCGGAAGAGTGTTTCTGGTGTGTAGCAATACAGTCTTTAGTATCTGGTGGATTGTTTGGCCTGGGGATTCTCAATGACAGATGACTTCATAAATAGCACCTGGTGACCCTCTCTCTCTCTCTCCTCTGAGGCTGACAGATGTGACAGAGTAGTCACCCAATCTGAGCCACTGTGAGGTACCTGCCCAGACCTGCTGCAGAAGTGCTGTATGTCCCCTGAGATGGGCCTGCGGACTTTGAGGGTGTCTCCCTCTCCTGCCCCCTTGCATGCTCAGCGCCCCCTTATGGAGTAGTGGGGAACAGAATCTCTATTCCACTCCTTGCTTAGAGGTAGTATTCAAATTTGCTTGCATTTCACTTGTTCCTACTGAGTACAAGCCCACTCTCTGAGCATAACTTTAGCAGCTTAGCAGGTGATCCTACTCCTGGCTCCATCTCCACAATTGAGAAGATTAGTCTCTATACAGGCACAATCTGCTTCATACATCAACCTCTGCTATCATGATAGCATCACTACCTCCCCCTCTCCCATTCCCCATCAAATCAGGTTGGGACCTTTCCACTGAACCATATGTTTCAAACATGATGTAAGGTCAGCCTAGCATCTCCAGACTAAATTTAAGATGTCAGTAGGCTGACCTTACATACTACTTGAAACAGAACAGTTATTATTGTTTTCTGTCCTGTTTAAAATGGGACAGCTGGTCACCCTAGTGTTAGGAGATGGGAGCTTTGGGAGGTGTTGAGGTTAAGAGGGTGGCACCCTCGTGAATGGCATTAATGCCCTTGTGAAAGGACCCCCAGAGAGCTCCTCTGTCCCTTTCACCATGTGGGGATACAGTGAGGAAAGTCTATGAGTCAGGATTGGGCCGTCCCCACCAGACACTGAATCTGCTAGCACCTTAATATTGGACTTCCCAGCCCCAGAATGGAGAGAGATCAACTTCTTTTGTTGATAAGCCACCCAGTCTTTTTATGTCTTATTAGAGCAGCCTGAGTGAACTAAGATAGTACAGCAATATCAAAACTCAACTCTGATTGCTTGTTGTCATAGTTGATAAATCTCCACCAAACCTTTGGCTCTGACTTTTTTCATGCAACCTATCAGTTTTCATACTCCTGTTGCTCTTTTGTTGGACTTTATCTCGCCTTTGAAGCAAGACTGATCTGTGGCTTTAGTCCTTTGCAGGCTGACTTCACACTTGTCCTTTAGATCAGATATCGTTGTCCAACTGGGTTGAATAATATTGATTATGCTTTTATGTGGTCAAAGTGTTTAGATGTGAATGTGGCCCCTCTGGGAGGTTCTGAGCAGTTTAAAATAACCCAATAAGATGCGTATGGGAAATAGAGGTGCATTGTTGCTTCCAAAGACTTCAGTGCCCTTCAGTCTTCCCTTATAATTATAAAGAAGGGCTGAACAATTATATTCAATAAGTCAATAATGCAGACACCCTGGTCTACTTTCCTTTTGATTATCTGTAAGATAAATCATTTTAATACCAATAAAAATAGTGGCCAGGATGAATTTGAGGAGGTGAGTCCCCTTATTTTCATATATCTTTTTAAAAAGATTTATTTTATTGTTTCGGAGAAGGTGAGAGAAAAAGAAAGAGAAAGAGAAAAGGGGAAGGGCCCATAGCAGTTTCCATAGTTGTGCATCATTAGTTGTAACATGGTTTTATTTCACAGAGGTGGATGTGGGGCCACGCAGGACAGGAACCAAACCGTGGGCCTCCTGTGTGAGAGGCAAGATCCTTTGTCACTGAGCCATCCCAGTTATTATCAGTTGCTGCCACAGTTCCGCATAGAGGATTTGCACAAGATGGGGCTGAGAATTGAACCCAGTACCTCTTGATTTCAAGTCAAGTGCTCAACCACTGAACTATCCCAGCATCCCTATTTTCACATATCTTAAGGTAGGTCAGTGAGGTTTACTACCACAGGCTTTTGGGTCATTGCTGATCTTGATCAAATTTAAAGAGCGCCTACAAGCACCTGGTCATCGTCCTAAGATTGCACAATGTGCTCGCAATTCAGAATTGAACATTTTTCTCAAAGCAGTTCTGTTAGTCTAATTGATTTTTTTTTAATTTAATCTTGCACACAAATAGTTTGGTATTTTAAAAGAATGTCTTTCTTTCCAAATGTTATTTTTCATGACAGACACAGAAATATATAACAGGCCAAGAAGAAAAGAAAATAATTGAGGTGGGTGGGACAATGTGTACCAAACTTTGGGTATTGACAAGCAAGTCTTATCCATTCTGATCCAAAGCTAAGGTATTAACTCAGATAGCTGAGCAGATTTTAATAAAGACACCATTGAATGAACCCCTTGAACTTCTCCCTACCCAAATGGGGCAGAATTGGAAGAACATAGCATATTTCATAGCAACAATTTTCTACGTGCCCAGGCCACTAGCCCTCGGGGCGAGAGGAATTTCAACATGCTCTTTTCTTTTCATGCTGACAGTCAAGACAGAGGGTCAAGGAAAGAAGATGTAGAAATGGCCAGTGGACAGCACTAGGCCCTCCACGGGTAGAAGACATTCCAGGGAACTGAAGGAAATTGAACACTAAATAGAAACAATGATTGTTTCTTTGCCATCCTGTGGTCTGAATGGTGTCCCCCAAAAGATATAGTGAAATCCTAATCCCAGAACCTGTGAATGTGACCTTATTGGGAAAAAGGGTGTTTGAAAATGTAATCAGGTTGAGTTCATACTGGATGGAGGTGAGCCCTAGTCCCATGACTAGTGTCCTTAAAAGAAAAGAAAACAGAGACTGAGACACACACCAGGAAAATGCTATGTGAAGATGGAGACAGAGGTTGGAGTGATGTGTCTACAAATCAAGGGACGTAAGGATTTCCAGAAACTACCAAAAACTCGGAGAGATGCATGAAACAGATTCTCTCTGAGTCTCTAGTAGAAACCGCGCCGGCCCACACCTTGATTTCAGACTTCTAGCTTCCAGAGCTGCAAGAAAGTACATTTCTATTGTTGTAAACCACCTAGTTTGTGGTTACAGCAGACACAAGAAATGAATACACCCTGCCAGACAGCAAGGCAGTGATCATGTTCTGCTTTCTGCCTTCTCTTCCACAGGACAGTAGCCAGAAGAGTGGAAGCAGCAGTGTCTCTTTTCTACTTGGAATTGCAGAATGAGGCCTGGCCTCTAATGTCTGTATGTGGCATGAGGAACCATCACAATAGTAGAGCCACTTTTCACCGAGTGCCTGCTCCATGCCTGGCTCTGTCTAAGGGGCTTTATGTGTTAAGATTCAGTAACTTGTCCAGTTCACAGAACTCGCAGTTGGAGAACCTGGGATGGGAACTCTAACTCTGTCCCTCTGAAGATGACAGCCACCTCCTTAGCAATTATACTGGAATATTCAATGGCTTCTCACATACAAGCACAAGAGGAGGTTTCTGAGGTGGCGACATTTTTCTTGCATGTCTGGAATTGAACCCAATGATCCTTAAAAACATTTGCCTTGACTCCATTTTTAAAAGAAAACTGCAGAGAACAATGGAAAGGTAATAAAGGAAACTAGTTGTTAAATTGGGAAGCTGAATAAAGAGGAAACAGAGAGCAAGCCATGGTGGTATTTGAAGTGACACGTTAAATTTTCTGTGAAACGTGAATGATTTAGCTGTAGCACTTAAAACTAATGAGCCAAGAAGTGATCTAGTCAGTGTAACAAATAAGTCTAAAATCACATTGAACATTTTGGGAAGCTCTGCTTTTGCTCTAGTGAAATGGTTTTGTTCCTCTCATGTAGCTCCTATTCTATCCCAAATGAACAATCAACATGACCCACACTTTTGACTCATGGGACAGCCTTGAGCTTCTCTGAGTACGGTAGTACATCTTTGGCTTCACTGCAATCTCATGCTGAACACATTCTATAGAAGAAATTAAGTGATTTGTTAGGAGTCATTCTGAGTATCATCTGAAGTAGTCATGTGGCAGAAGCTTCGGACTGTTCCCCTCAAATCCACTTCCTCCCTTTCCTGGGTTTACTGTTGGATCACATTTCCCAGCCTCCCTTGCAGTTAGGTGGAGCCATGTGACTGAGTTTTAGCCTATGGAATGTGAGTGAAAGTGATACGTGCCATTCTGGGTCACAATTTTTAAGAAGTGGGCATTTATCACCCATCTTATTTCCTTTTTGCTATAATCATCTAGATTAAGGGGAGGTCCTAGAGCGGGGGTGGCGAACCTATGGCATGTGTGCCCAAAGTGGCACGCGGAGCAATTATTTCGGCACGCGGAGCTGGGAGGGTGCTAAGGGCAATTTCACAGTTTAGATTACAGGGTCCAAATAACAACTAAAATTGATCTGACTAAGTTGCAGATGGGAAAACAAAGAAGAGCGCCATATACGTTTTCTAATTATAAGGAGTACTTTTCTTTTGTATTACTTGCTTTGGTTGATGCCAAATGTAAATTTATAGCAATAGATAGATGTTGGGTCATATGGAAAAGAGGGGGACAGTGGAATTTTTGCGAAGTCTGTCATGGGGAAACAAGTGCTTTCAGGAAATATATTTCCTCCAGATGAGAGACTTCCTGGTTCAAATAAAGTAGTGCCCTATGTTATAGTTGGAGATGAAGCTTTCAGATTACACAAACATGGCATGAAACCATACTGTAAAATAACAGCTCGAGGAGAAAAATCTAAAGTCATCTTCAACTACAGGTTAACTCGTGCTCACAGAGTAACAGAAAATGCATTTGGGCTATTGAGTCAAATTTTTCAAGTATTCTACTCTCCCGTTGCTGTCACACCTGAAACATGTGAACAACTTGTAATTGCAGCATGTTGTTTGCACAATATACTGAGGAACGGCTATTTAGAGCACCATCAGTAGCCACATTATGAATACGATTCAAGTATAGATCCACTGGCGAGTATGGTATGCAAGAGCAGATGGTTCTGAAGTTAGAGAAACATTCATGAAATTTTTCAACAAAGAAGGAGCGCTACATTGGCAAAATGAACGTGTATTTAGATTCAGCAGCAGCCATTGATGGCGTTTGACTGTTTTGTGTACTTAATTGGTGATGTTTGTAAGTAAATAAATATTCATTAAAATTTTCACTTTACTATTCTTTCCAAATTCTGAGGAAATGACAACCCAATTGTTCTCCTTAATCTGAAAATCTTTGAAGTCTTTCTGTTGATGATTGTAAATGCATGGATGGTTTCTAACTTTTTTGAATAACTTCTCATCATCTCTCCACAAAATCGCTGTGCCATGGCGAAGCAGAAATATCACTGGACTGCCCGACTAGACGTCCACAGTCAAACGCGAGGGCCGAGTCATCTCAGCGAAACCAATACCATTTGATAGACATTGAATGAGTACACGGCAGTGACTTCTGACTGCTGGACGCAGCCACCAGACGTGGCCGCTGGACGCTCCAGTGAAACCAAACCTTCAATGGCCTCTGCCATCAGAACAATCCTTTTGACTTGGAGTTGTCAAACATTTTCTGCACCATATGCTTTGTTTCCATTCGCATCAAAGCACGCTCAACATTGTTCTCATATGTCACATATGTGACAGAGCAAGACTAGCAGATCGTCCGCATCAGTCAGAATATATCCATCGCTTCGATATCACCACTGGAGTGCTCTCTTTCTTTGAAGTTCGGGTTCAGGTCATTTGAAGAAACAGGAAAATTTATAAAATATGCAGACAAGGTAAAACTAAACGAACTGAAGTTGGATATGTTCCAATGGATTAATTTGTATGATTTTGAAATGCAGTTGACTGACTTACAGAGTAGCTGTATTTGGAGGCAAAAATGTATCGATTTGAGACATGAATTAGAAAGTATTGAAAGAGATAGGTTAGCTGGGTCAACGCTGAACAATGCAGAAAATGAAGTTCTGAAAACATGGAATTCCTTGCCTGAAAATTTTTAGTGTCTGAAAAATGTAGCAGTGGCAATACTCTCGATATTTTCCTCTATGTACTCATGTGAATCATTATTTTCAATTATGAACCTAGTCAAGTCCGATTTTAGGACTAATTTAGCTGATGCCTCAAGTGCAGCTTGTGTAATGTTAAAAACAACAAAATATAAACCTGATGTGATTCATCTGTCTTCTTCTGCACAACAACAGAAATCACACTAACAATGATAGAGGATTCTTTAATTTTCATGCATACTCCGTGCATTTGACGACTAATGTTTATTATTATAATTTAATTCTGTCACATGTTTTTCTCCTTTTTGTTTCATATAAATTATAATTTTATTATAATATCATGTTATTCTACACTGAATAAAAATGTAATAAATGACTGAGAGATTTTCTATGGTATTTAATTTATATAATTAGCTTTGTTATGCACTCTAATAAAATATTTAAACTTCAAAACAAATAATTGTGAATACCATTTAAAAATTATTGGGTTTTGTTATGAAAACATCCTATGCCTCTTATAGACATAAAAATAATTGATACCTCTATCTCACTCGATGGGTTGGCATGCGAGTCGAGCGAGTATACTCTTATTTCATAAACTTTGGCACTCAATCGCCAAAAGGTTCACCACCCCTGTCCTAGAGGATGGCAGACTAAAATATGGAAGGATGCTGGGTTCCTGAGTTACCAGGTGGAGAAGAATCACCAATCACCCAAGACCAGCCACCTCAGACAGTTAAGTGGGCAGTGAGTTGGGAACATACTTTTATGCATTAAGCCACAGATTTGAGGACTATTGAAAATTTATTAATACTTTGATCATAATGTAGCTATTAAAAATGTAGTTCACACACTAACGCTGATTCATGAGCAATTTATTACTAGTCGACAAAAAGAAAAATGTAGAAATTTGAGAGTAAACATGAAACTTCAGTTTGACACTGCCATCGCATCTAACCGTGTGATGAGTAGATGCATTCCATTGAACAGACTAGAACCAGTCTGAGTACTAACAAACTCTCATGGTGATGCATATGTATGTGGTGCAAGCAACATATTAGTCATGTGCAATGAGTGGGGTCACAAATTGTATTTCACACTTTTTCTTTTTAATATATTTTTATTTCTTTATTTTTATTTTTTGACAAAGAGAGAGAGAGATACAGAGACAGAGACAGAGAGAGAACTGAACCTGGGGAGCTCCCAGCTCAGCATATGGTTCCGCACGGGCCGGGGCCGGGGCCGGGGCCAGGATTCGATCCCCGGTCCCTGGCGCTGCAAAGCGAGCGCTCAACCCACTGAGCCATCCCGGCTTCCCCATATTTCACACTTTCGAAGTAAAAAAGAAAAAAACCCATTCTTCATTACAACTATGTGAGAAGTACTAGCCTAGCATTTTCTAATTAGTACAAGCCAACAACTTGAACTGTGGCAGGCCACCCTGACTTTCTGTGTTGTCAACTGCATTAGACATCTACTATTAGAAAACCTGCTAATCCTACCTCCTAAATACTTATTTATATATAAAATGGAGGTGCCAAAAATATATACACATTTTAAGAGATATTATCTATGTTACTTTTCAAAGTTGAATTGAATTACGGTAGCAATGTGTAACATGACATTGGCTCAAAAAGTGGCTTAATCCAGTGAATGCTAGTGTCACCATGCAACAGGCAGGACAGTCAAAGAAAATGGCAGAAGCACAGTTGTCATTCAAGGAGTGCAAGACCATTTTGAAGTGGTATTTGAAATTCGAGAACATTGTGGAAGTACCACGACAATGGAGATGTGAGTATGCAGCAGAACCTCCAACACGCCTAACAATTGTACGCATTTGTGGTAGGTTGGAGATGCGTGGTAAAATGAAACGGCATGTGCAGTGATACTAGCAGACACTTTGGTCAACGTTGCTCAAGCAGTAGTTTGTTGTCATCAGAAGTGTCTGGACACCGATGGTAACCACTTTGAGCACCTCTTATAATTACAGAAGTCAAATGTGACTTGTATTCATCTTTTTTATCAGCATATATTGAGTATTATAATTTTAATACATTTTTTCCCTTTCTTAGAATGCGTATACATTTTTGGCAGCCTCTGTGTGTATGAGTATGTGTGTGTGTGTGTGTGTGTGTGTGTGTGTGTGTGTGTATACGTGTGTATGTGTGTATATATATGTATGTATGTATGTATATGTATATATATATATTCTCCCCATCCCCACTGCCCCAGCTTTAGCTTAGACCTCGTCCTCTTAAATGGACCACTGGTATTGCTGTTGGCCTCTCTGCTTCTTCCCTTTCTAATGTATCCCCCACGCTGTCACCAATTGATCTTTTTAAATGAAAATCTGACAAGAGCATGCTCTCCTTGAAAATCTTCCATAGATTTCACTGTGTTCTATAAGAACTTTGGCTTAAGATGAGATAGTAACTAAATTTTTAGCCTTCTCTACTGCTGCTCTCTCTTTTGCAACCTTGGCTTGAGTGATAGCTGACATTTGCTAAATTGTGTCTGTGCAACTTGAGCGTGTGCTTGTCTCTGCCTAGAATCTCTTCCTTCCTTCTCTCTAAAACCCACCGAAAACACATCTCCATTCTTTAAAACCAGCTAAAGTACTCAGACAAGATCAATTTATCCCAAATTGAATGACACTCCCTTTCTTCCGTTCTACTCTTATATCTTGTATATCATTCCATCACTTCATTTGTCAGTTAGTACTTACTTTAACTTTTTAAAAATCCCATTCTACTAAGCTTTATAACTCTGGTGCTCTGCATGGGGTCTGGTCCTCAGAAGGCTCTTCCTAAATGTGAAACAAATGAGTAGATGAATGAATGCTGTGGTAAATAACTTGGCTTATAAAGCAACTGTCCTTTGTGCTCACTCTTGTGATTTAAAAACTTTTTCAGCCTGTGTGGCATCAACTTTGCTCCAATTTGTAGTGCAAATGCAACAACACAGATTGGTATTGTTAGCATAAAAGATGAAAAGATAGCAGGAGCTGTAATCAGTTCTGCGGACCACCTGTGTTCACACCTTCATGCTTTGGCTTTATGAGCACGTGATGTAAGCCTTTGAGGTCTTGTAAAGCTCTAGAATTTATTAGGGTTCGGTCCAGGGGGGCCAAGGCAGTTTTTTTTCCATACTTACTGGAGCCAGTCTCCTGGCCAGTGGGGCTGTGTTGGTGAGAGTCCAGTGTTGGCCGGGCAGTCCACATTCTTATATGGCAAGGGCTTGGGAGAGAAGTGATCACTGAGGATAACAGCCAGTACCCTCCCGATGCTAGGACACAACAGCTGAAAGAGAACTGAAACCTCTTGGGTTGCATGTCAAAATCCTTTGAAATGTGCTCCACATAGTCATCATCACACCTAGAAGGGCCTCAGGCCACTTGTGGCCTGTTCTGTTGCAACTGATAATATCTACTAATAAAGATTTAAGTGAGAAGTGGCCTGAAGTCCTTTTGTAACTCTCAGGTGGGGTGCTCAGCCTATCTACAGTTGCTTTGTCCGTGATCTTTAAGTTCAAGAGGGGAATGATCACCTGCCTTTCACCTGGATTTAACTCAAATGCGTGACCTGCTCTGTCTTGTGCTAGGAGCCTGCAGCTCCCTCTCAAATTACTGAATTCCCCTTGTAAGTCTACACTTTTGAATTTGATGGGATCCTAAGAAATGCCATTGTAAACATCTTAGAACTTGATAGATCTTGCATTCTTTTATATTTTTAGGATCATACAACACTTAAAGACAGGTAAAATTATATTCAATTGAGCTTTGGATTCTTTGGATTCTTGGCTTTGTCTGAGTGAGGTAACAACTTACGGGTTCATTCTGCAGGTAATTCACTTGGGTCAGAAACAACATCTAACTGATGTTTACAGGCACTAGTTTCTGTTTCTTTCATTGCTACAATAAATCAATCAACAATACCAATTTGATTCAATCATGTTATTAATTTGAGTAATACAAATTTTTTAGGATCACAAAAAGTTAAATCAAGCTTGTCTGACCCGTGAGCTACATGCGGCCCAGAATGGCTTTGAATACAGCCCAACACAAATTCGTAAACTTTCTTAAAACTTTATAAGAATTTTTTGCAATTTCTTTTTTAGCTCATCAGCTATGATTAGTGTTAGTGTATTTTATCTGTGGCCCAAGACAATTCTTCTTCTTCCAATGTGGCCCAGGGAAGCCAACAGATTGGACATCTTTGAGTTAAATAAGGAGAATTTCACATGGTTTAATCAAATATATTTCCAAGTATTCTACAAGGTAAAATGTTTTGCATAATATGGTTAAGTACTGGTATATATATTTTTTCAGCCTTAGAAGTCAAATGAGAGAGTCCACCTTTGCCTCAAAACATAGTAATGCAACCATGCCCTCCCTGTCTCTTTAAAGACCCCATGCTGAATGGTGAAGGGTACAGCAACCATTTTTCCTGTTGGCCAGGCCCGCTCCCAAATCCTGTACTATTCTGACCTCTTGTTGAGCACCTCCCCGCACTTCCTCTGCACACACTGATCTTTGGCTGACCTTGGACTGACTCGTGTTGTCAATATCTGCTAGGCAGTACTGTTGGTAGTTTTCCATTCATAGCAGCCACTCCCTACATCTGTACAATATATTGAGTGACTTTTCTCTGTTCGCATGAAATTGACTGAGACACACAGTTAGAAAATCCTGGAAGAAATCACTTACTTCTATAGTCCTAAGTTCCGGTCTCAGGTTGAATCGTAAGTGAGTAATTACGATGCTAATTGCTGTACAGGTGCTTCTGCATGCCCAAAATACCTGGCTAGAGTTTGTCTGGTATCCGTAAGATGCCTAGCAGTGAGGGCCTCTGCTCAAGCAGGTTGGCATAGAAGTTGGTTGAAATGGCTGGAGAATATTGTGCTACATCTACATAGGTCTGTATGTGACAGGTCCTTGGTCACTCTCCTGGTTTTCACCTCAGCATGTGGTGTCTCAGAAGGCTCTGGTCGGACTCTTGGTACCTACCTCACCAGATCAGTCATGGTGCTCATGCTGTCTGCTTGTGACAGGGTGGCAGACAACCTTGGATCCTAGTCACTGACCCAGTGGGCCAAGAATTAACCTCTGCTAATTCCCAATATGCCAGGATCTGATATGGTTAGAAAGTTATGACACATTTATGACATTATTTTCACTCAGATAATCTAGAATATTGGTTTGCTTTTTCACTTGTTTTGCACATGGAGAATAAATTTCAGGGTACATGTTAATGTGTAGGATTGAGGTGCAGTATAATAAGTAGTTCAGAAACAACAACCACACAAAGATAGTAACAGCAACCTCCCCTTCCTTGATTATGTAGCAATGAAAGAGTTCCTAAAATCAAGGGATGCAGTTTGTTTCATGAGGGTTATACATATGTTTATGCATGCACGCTCATGCGCATGCACACAGAATTGGTTTTGTTTGTTTATTTAGTTTTGGAAAAAAATTTAAATAAAAGAAAACATGGTTCTAATGGTCTACCCTTGCCCCTGGAACTTTCCATTACTTATTACAGAAAATTGGCCATTTCCAAAAATAAATGCAAAGGAGACTAACATTTATTTCCAAATCACATTCCATGTAAAGGTAATGCTGGGCTCTTTATCAGCAACAAATTATGAATAAGAAGACACACTGTTTATAATGCATTCTCCATCAAAGAGATCAAAGCAATTTATAGACATAATCTCATTTGGTTTGTTAACAGTCTACAAGATAAGACTGAAGTGGACTATTTCTTTTTGAGATATTTAGGTAACAGATATTGAAGTAATCAAATTGACACCCTCACACCACAACACTATATTGCCTACATATTGGAAACAAGAATCTCTGTTTTGCCTCCAAACTTTTTAGTAAATATTGGCTAACCAGGATTCCAAGTGGCTGAACAGCAAACTATAACAGCAACCAACTTAAATTACAATGATACAGTGTAAATAAAGGGTCTATGCCTAATAGGCTTTGGGCAGCAAACACTTGTTTCTAGTTTGAGAATATCACCCCACTACATTGCTTATGAGGATGTATAGAAAAACAACATTGACACTAAAAAGCAATTCCTTAGCTCCTAAGAGGGAGGCCTATTGGTTACAACCATGAAGGTGCTGCTCTCTCCATTTGCTATTTAATAATGGCTTTGTATTTTGCATCTACTATAAATTAGAGCCTTAACTCCGACTATGCCTGAATACAGAGCTGATGCTAGGAATAATGAAAGGCAGCGCAGCAGAAATGTGGCCTCCTTCTAGGTGTACAGGTTAACTAAATGATATAGAGTCCTGGTAGTATTCAAAAGACTTCCCCACTGGCATATGCAGGCCCCCTCTGTCTGCACATAGATTAAGCTCTAAATGTAGCTGATTCACTGTGTTCATTGTGCCCTATGGCCACAGAGCTTGGTGAATATAGGCACTGATTCTGATTAACTGCCTGAATTCAAATTCCAGCTTCACTGATTACCAGATTTGAGGTTTTGAGCAAGTTACTTAACCTCAGGTTTATCGTCTGCAAAATTGGGATAATACCCTACCTCAGAGGATGACTGTGGGTTATTAAGTGAAAAGTATTTAGAATAACGTAGTACAGAGTAAGTGCTGTGTGTCAGCCATACTGTTATTGTTATTATTACCACTACTATTTATCATGTGGGACACAGGGCAGTTTCACTAGCAAATGAGTTACTTTCTCAGAGGACCCAACACAAAAAAACAGTATGGAGTAAACATACTGTTGAGAGATACAAAACAAGATTGCAGAGAAGACACTAAAGGTATGTGGTAAATGAAATGACAAAAATAACAAAGGAGTGTCTGATGGTGGGGCAAAGGTGTAATGACCCTCATAATGAGAAGGTATCTGCAGACCAAAATATGAAACAGGCTGTTGCAGGAAGCGACACCAGATGAAGGATATCAGACGCCCAGACAACTCTTTAGACAGAGGAAGGAAATTTTATTAGCCGACAGAGAACACAGGGCTAGCAGCACCTAACACGAACTCCCTGTGGGAAAGTTTCTTACAGGTTTTGTACATTGTTAGTGTCCATGTGACCTTTTTGTCTAAGATCCTACTCAAGGTGGGAAGGAGGAATCTTGGTAGGAATGTAGGAGTTTTTGGATCAACCTTGTTAGAGGTTTCCTGATAAATCCTTTGGCAGGAGGCCAGTCATTGGGTTACAGCAGGGGTGTCAAACTCAATTAAAACACCGGCCATTTGGTGCAACAGGTAAGATGCACACGGGCCACATCACATTTACAAACGTCGCTGGAGCTGAGTCAGCGCGTTTATACAGCCCACAGGCCCCCAGGAAAGGCACTGGGCCACGTGTAGACTCAAGTTAAAGGGTTAACGAGGGAATTGTGTGTACGGTATTGCCTCAATCTCCCCTAAGCACTATTTTCTTCATAACAATTTTTTCTATTTTCATTTTATTGCAGAGCATTGTGGGCCACAAAAAATTACCTCGGGGACCGCATGCGGCCCGTGGGCCACCAGTTTGACACCCCTGGTTTACAGGGTATAGTTAATCTGTCTCTGCAGTGAGCTATTGTAAAATTCTTCCCTTTTCATTAGTGAGAATCTCCAGGCGGCCCTTTTTCTTTCGTTATCTTAAAATTCTTCCCCTCTCAAGGTAATTCATAGACCAGGGGTGTCCAAACTTTTGGCTTCTCTGGACCACATTAGAAGAAGAATTGTCTTGGGCCATACATCAAATACAAGTAACACTAATGATAGCTGATGAGATTTAAAAAATTCTCATAATGTTTTAGGAAAGTTTACAGATTTGTGTTGGGCTGCATCCAAAATCATTCTGATCCAGATGAGGCCCACAGGCCACAGGTTGGACAAGTTTGCCATTGACTGTAGCAAAATTTAGTATAGGGTCATTTATTTATGGGCTAGACTGGACAGATGGCCCAGCAATTTTTCGCAAATTATTCTCCACAATCAGAACCCTGATACGGTGCCCTTTTTATAGTATAACTCAGATGCTAATGACTAACAAGGCAAAGGGACAAAGAACTCAGTAGTGAGTATCAGGCGGCATATCTCCTGGTAGTCTTGTGACTGATGATTGCTTATCATCAACAGTATCATCAGCTTGATATTTATCTCGGTTGTCATGCATGCCATCCCCGCTGCTGCTAGCAAAATTATTTATGGCTACATCCTAAGGAACACAGACAATCATCAACTAGAAATCTCTGATATACTTGCTAAGGACAGTAAAATGGATCAAAGATCACAGCATGAAACTTACAAGTGAAATAAGATCCGGGACACAGAGATGGAGTTGGTTTTGTTCACATCTACATCTGCACAAGAAGTTTTCTGAATTCCTCAAGGCAATGAAAAATAGGAGTAAGTTCTTCAGAAAATGAGTATCGCAGCTAGAGCTCACGGGGATTTTTCCCATTCCTTAAATAGAAGAGAGGGTTCTGGCGGAAAAGGGATATATAGAGATAGTAGTGTTTTGCAGTGAAAAGGCTTTTAAATAGCTGAATTGCCTTTTAAAAGTCCTTAAAAAGGTTCCATTTTTTTGTCTCCTCATGTACTCAACAGGAAGTTTCTATATATTTGAAGTGTGTTGCAATTGATGAACAACACTTGGGGATCTTTCACATAAAGTGTCCTCGATATAGTGTGATGCATACTTGAGTGCAAATTTCATCTATAGTCATATGTGAAAGAGTTTTAACCTTCTGGTGGGTTCTACATCCATTTTATTCCATTTCACTTTTGCATTTGCTTAGGAAGTGATGAGAACTTGTAAGATGGTGGCCACACCAAGGTGAGCATGACAAAATCTGTGCCCGTAAGGAATTCAGGGTCAAAGGAAAAGCTCAAAGCTCCATTAACGCCCGGGACCTACTCACAGGCAAAATATAGAAGTGATAGAGAAAGGGTGCCTTTCAAACATGAGGCCCACTGCTATTTAATTCTCAACGCAAGGTGTGAAGAGCTGACTGGGATTGAAGGAACAGGACACATACAAGCTCCCTTCAGCAACTGCTTACTGTGCATATTATTACAGGAAATACTCTCACTTAACCCTCTACACCAGCTCAGTGCTTATTACTACGTACACTTTATAGTGGAGAAATCGGCTGTTCTGAAAGGGCGAATCTGTTGGCCTCGTCATGTAGCTAATAATTGGGCAGACCCAGAAGCCACTGGCCCCCAGAGCCTCAGCATCCTCCCCATTGCCCCCCCACCCCCACCCCTGTCACACCCGTGCAGGGTGTAACCCTTCCCAGCTGTGCCAGGTCATCTGGATAGCTGACATCCAACATGTTTGAGCTAATAATAAAACTGTCACCTGAGTAATCATTAATAAAAAGCAATTTGGGGGTGGGAAGAGGATGTTCAAAGGCTAGGAAATGACCATTGTGTCCCAATAAATCCAATTTGTACTCAGTGGTTTCCTTAAACACATGTGAGCAAATGGGTAAAACCCAGGCAACCAATTTTAATAAAATGGGATCTGGTAGAAGTAATGTCCTTTTTTAAGTAGTAGAATATGCTTGAGTGTGATATTGTTATGTTACAGAATTACATGTTTCTGACTTTGTAATAAAAGATTTGGTATAGGGGAAGCCGGGATGGCTCAGCAGGTTAAAGCTCTTGCTTTGCAGCCCTGGAGTCCAAAGATCGAGTCCTGGCCCCGGTCCATGGGGACCCATATGCTGAACCGGGGTGTGTTTTCCATGTGGGAGGCCCCCAGTTCAGTTTGCATCCCCTGTTCAGCCCCCAGCTTGGGGGGGTGGGGCGTGCCTCCCATGCAGGAAGCCTGAGGCCCAGTTCCTGCTCAGTGCAGCCCCCGCCCACCTGTGTGGAATGAAACCATGTTGAAAACTGATGAAGTACAACTATGGAGACTGCTCTGGGCCCTCCCCCTTCTCTCTGTCTCTCTCTGTCAAAAACAATAAAATAAAACTTTGAAGAAAAAAAAAGATTTGGTATAGAGTAGCAGCTTATAAAAAAGGGGGTGTTACTTCTGCAGGACCCTTTATAAAACTTTTGGTAAAACATGGATAGGATGTTTGAATTGTGCAAATGTCAAGGTGATGCCTTGCTATTTTTGTTTGATGCTTTGAAATTATGCTCAAATTTAATAAAATATTTACATTATTTTTAAATAGGAAAAGAAGAAACTGATGATTTAGTAGGCAGTTTTGCCCCAAAAAACAGTCATTTTAAGCAAAAGGAGAGAATTTTTGTTTTCTGGGTCAGATACATGTTTAATACCAGGATGGTGAAATATTATTCCTAACCTTGCTCTCAATCGCTAGCTTTATATATTTTTTAAAGTTACATTTATTTGCTCATTTTTAATACACACCAAAGCAATGAAGAAAGTCAATCATCCTAATACAAACTCTAATGTAAATAGTTTTAATAAAGAAAGAAATAGGGGAAGCTGGGATGGCTCAGTGGGTTAAGTGCTCACTTTGCAGCGCCAGGGACCGGGGATCGAATCCCGGCCCCGGCCTGTGCGGAACCATATGCTGAACTGGGAACTCCCCCAGTTCAGTTCTCTCTCTGTCTCTGTATCTCTCTCTCTCTCTCTCTCTCTCTCTCTCTGTCAAAAATAAAAAATAAATAAATAAAAATATATTAAAAAAAGAAATAAGTGTAGCATCAGAATAGATATTTATTTATAAAAAGTTATAAGCATACACTGTGAGGTCATAATGGAGGTACAGAAGAAAGGAAGCTTATATCTATGCACAATTTGAATTTGTGTCTACGTAGCAGCAAATCACATAGGCTTGGTTAAACTCATAATTTGATAATAATCACTACTTAGTTGATCAACGTATTAGAGTGTTAAGCTGGATTATTTAGGAATAAAAAATAAAAGAGTCCCTTCCAGAATTACGATAAGTTTGATTGGCTGTCTTTGTTAATTTCATCGACTGGTTAATTGACCAGATATTTATTTTACACTGGGCTGTTGAAACATACATTTAAACCCTCCAAAGGCATGCCTCCCTGCCTCCAGCCTAGCTGGATGAGTATGGCAGCCCTAGAGCTGTTTTCTGATGTAGCCAGGCGGGGAGAAATTGGCAAGAGGCACTCTATCCGCAGCACACAATTGCTCCAAAGGAGCAAGTGAAGGCCAATATTGACTCAGATGTCTCTACCATTCTTCTCAGCAGTGCAAACCAACTTACATTAATTAAATTATGTTGTGCTTGTATTTGAACGATGTTTTCAGAGTGCTGCGAAGCACATTCAGGCTTTTAAGGTACCCAAGCAACCAGAACAGTGACAAACACATGGCTGGCACTGAGCAAATAATTGCTGAATAATCAGATAAATGAATGAATAAATTTCTAAATATTTAAGCCCACGGTTTTAAATATCCTATTAAAAATACAAAAGCACTTAGCGTATTTTATTTAATAGAGCTTTTGTACAAAAAGAATCGGAATGTGTTATATTTGCTATCTTTAAAGGACCCTAATGCAATATAAAGAAAATAATAATAATCATTCCTTTTTTTTTTTTTTTTTTAATTTCCCACAATGAAGCTAAGTGATTGGTCAGGCTAAATCCAGAGTAAATAGTCAGAAACAGAACTTGCCATTTGGGTCAGTATTTCACCATCTAGTTCTTCTTGGCTTAACTTGCAATTTGCTAAACCAGCAACATAAAAGCAAAGAGAGAATGAAGGATTTATTTGATTTATCCTTGGGTTCTCTACTGTACATATATCATTGATTTCTTGATTCTCTGAACTCCATTGGGCCAGGAATAAACAAATCCAGGTACTATTATTTTCATGTGACTCAAGCAATGAAATTCCTCATCAATCTTTCATTAGAGTTAGTTAATTCTTAAGCTGACTTCTTTGAGTTTCTTTTCCCAACATCTAGGGTAATGCAGCAAGGAAAAAAAAAAAAAAAAGAAAAGGCCAGAGGAAAACAGAGAAGAAAGGCAAAAGCCTAAATCGTCTATACACTGGATAATGATCCCATTAATAATTACAGTAGGGCGGAAGCTGGGATGGCTCAGTGGGTTAAGCATACACTTTGCAGCTCTGTGGACCAGGGATCGAATCCCAGCCCCAGCCTGTGTGGACCCATAGGCTGAACTGGGGTGTGCCTCCCATGTGGGAGACCCTAGCCCAGTTCCTGCCCTGCACAGCCCCCGCCCACCCATGTGGAACAAAACCATATCAAAAACTGATGATGTACAACTATGGAGACTTCTCTGGGCCTTCCCCCTTCTCTCTGTCTCTGTTTCTCTCAAAAACAATAATATAAATCTTAAAAAAAAATACTAGTATAGCAGGGGACCTCCGGGGTTGGTCATAAGGACATCTCAATGGTAAACTGAAAAGAGGCCCCTACAATATATCCACCTCCTCATTCGCAGAACCTGTGAACACTACCCTTATATGCAGATGTGATTAAGTTAAGAATCTTAAAATGGGGAGATGATCCTGGATTCTCCAAGTGGCCCTACATGTAGTCACATGTATCCTTAGAACAGGGAGGCAGAAAGAGATTTGACACCCAGAGGAGAAGGCGATTCAACATACAGCCTTGTGAGCAAAGCTACAAAATACGTAGTTGATTTTCCTCCTGAGAGATTACCTTGAGTTTTGCTCTCTGTATTTCCACCCATGCTTCAACCAGGGAGCTGGGCCTTGTAACTCCTTTTAGTGTAGAGCAGACAGCACGCCTGCCATTTGCAAAATCCTAAGTTTATTCCGTACACTATTGTTATGGACTGAATGCTTATGTCCTATGATTCAAAGGTTGAAGCCCAAAGTCTCAATATGATGATATTTAGAGGTGGGGCCATTGGGAGGGGATTTGATTTAGATTTGGTCATAAGGGTGGAGCCCTGTGATGAGATTAGTGCCCTTATTAGAAGATGAAGAGAAAGAAGAGCTCTCTCTCTAAGTGCACACACTGAGGAAAAGCCACGTAAGGACACAGTGAGGAAGTGGCTTTCTACAAGTCAGGAAAGATCATCCTCAACAAGAAACAAGTCTGCCAGCACCTTGATCTTGGACTTCCCAGCCTCTAGAACAGAGGTGGTCCCATCCCCGATGCCGGTCGGTGGCCTGTTATGAACTGGGCTGCACAATGTTCTTCTGACCCAGCCCAGAGCTCACCCGGCTGGATCTAACCACCTTACTAACCTCTCCCCCAGATCCCATACAATTTTTTAAGATGCTGCTAGAATCTCATTTCCTCTAAGAAGCCTTCCTAGACACTCCCCGTCAGAATTAATCTCCCCTTTCTGTGCACTCAACATTTGCTGTCTCCATTTTTTACTTACCACTAAGTTACCAGTGAGATGTGAATGTCCAGGGTGTGTCCTTCTGATTATGAATTCCTGCAGACTGGGCAGATCTACACTGTTGGCTCTGCCTTTTAGCCACCCTCCCCCTGGCCCCCATCCTCTGCACCGAGATCCAAGCACCTCCTCACTGCCCACTACAGTGCCAACAAGTGGTCTTTTTTCCTGGAAGGTTTTCAGCAATTCTTGAATTTAATCTAATCAGAAGAAGCAGAGAAATACGGTAACTGAGATGGCATAACCATAGCAAGCTTTGGGGAGGAGGCTAACCTTAGTTTGGAACCCTGAGGAGAGATGAGTTTGTTTTTCTAACACCCCTGGATAATATGACTTCCCAATAAGCTTCCTTACTCACAAGGAGTGATGTGCCCTGAGAAAAAAATCTGACTGAGCAGGTTCTTTTCATATGTGAAAAAAAG
Source organism: Craseonycteris thonglongyai (assembly GCA_004027555.1). Lineage (NCBI taxonomy): Eukaryota > Metazoa > Chordata > Mammalia > Chiroptera > Craseonycteridae > Craseonycteris > Craseonycteris thonglongyai. The sequence goes on from PVKE010015492.1 coordinate 32,355, forward strand.
AAAAAACAAACAAACAAAAACGAAAAACAATCTCATTAACTTGGGTTTCAGTAATCCAGATTTTCAAACTACAGTATTATCCAACATTTGAATAGTGTTTTTCTGTTTGAAGAGCAATTGCACAGACTTAAAACCTATTTTCTTGTAACACAGGGATTCCCAACCCCGTGCCCGCAGCCCGATTTGTGTGCGCCTGCCATGATTTGACTGCATCGGAAGTTTTTCATAAACACTAAGTAAAACTATCATTTATTTTTATACATTTGTTAGAATTTTAAAATATTGTTTGAGTATCTACACAGGTTTATTCTATTCGTTGGTATGTTTGCGATATCGTATGTATGAGTGTTTCCCTAGCTGTCGCCTTTGTACATGTCGCGTCTTGTGTAGCCGCTGCGCTCTTTAAACTCTCCTCCCCCCAACCGGGAGGCGCCAAGTTGCCATTTGGATTGCGGTTGCTGGACTGATCCGGTCGTGACGGTTAGCTAGGATCACAGTGTTTTGATGTATTTTATTTTAAATGAACTAAAAGCGAGGTAGGTCATCTATTATTATGGTGGCAATTTGATATGATATTGTAGTTCTAGAACTATTTTTATTTTTATTTTTTTAGTCCTAAAATGAGTGGACCAAATAAGAGAAAACAAACCTGTAATTTTAACACAGACTGGGAGGAATCCTATTGTTTCATTAATTTAAAAGGTAAATGCGTTTGCCTGTTGTATGGCAGTAGTATTGCAGTGCCAAAAAAACATAATGTTGAACGTCACTTTCAGACAGGTCATACCACTTTTGATACGAATTATCCACTTAAATATGAAGTAAGAAAGAAACAAATAAATCAACTAAAATTAAGTTTAACTACTCAACAGACTGTTTTCACTAGACATGTGGAAAAATCTAAAAAGGCAACCATTGCTTCTTTCAAAATTTCTCACATGCTCGCAAAGAAGAAAAAACCTTTCCAGGATGGTGAATTGTTAAAAGAAGCATTTCTGACTGCTGCCGATTGTTTGTTTGAGGAATATTCTAA